>CAMKVN010000772.1:0-24006 GCA_946474995.1 Funneliformis geosporum
ATTTTTGCAAAAATGACACTTCTGATGCTTGAAGCATTTATACATTTATTGCAAAAATATGTAAAAATCAAATAAACCATAGAATCATTTATTTTTGTAATTTTTTTTTGACAAAATTAAATTATATTATATGTTGACCAATAGATCCCAATAGATCCCAATAGATTATCATCTATTAAAATCCATTGAGCAACAATCTATTCATGCATACTGCGCCATTTGGATCCAATAGATTACTAATGGATCTGATCTATTGGATTATTTAGCTATTGAAGTCCAATGGATCTGATCCATTCCCAACCCTGCAATAGGATATGATTTTACTACATTACAAAATGTATTTTCTTCATTTTTATTAATAGATAAAATAGTCTGATTAGGATTATATTAGTCAAATGATTTTGATTGTATTAGATTTTGGAAAAATGTAGGATCAGTTTTGATTTAGATAGTTTTTTGATTATTTATATAGAGTTTTTTATAAATTCTGAATATATGTAATTTTAATTATTTTTCAATAAAGTTTTTGCGAAACTACTATACTTAAAAAAAATAACAAAAAAAAATAAAATAAACTTTATCTTTATTTTTTTTGTTCCTTAATAAAATTTCTTATTAAAAATATTTGGTCATTTATTAAAATGTATAATTTTTTTTATAAGTAGTTGTAATTACAGATTTTATAATAAAAAAAAATAAACAAAAAACTAATATTTACTGACAAAAGTTATTCAGTTAGCATGAAAACCCTTTATCTTAATATTAATATTAATAATACTAACTATATTTTCTTTCTTTTCTATTAACTATTTTTGCTTCTCTACTAACTGTTTTTCTTTTGATTTCTCTACTAACTTTCTCTCTTTTGATTTCTCTATTCTATTAATTGTCTTCTTTCTTTTACTTTTTCTAATTTACTAACTTTTTTTTTTTACTTTTCTATTTTACTAACCATTTTTTTTTTACTTTTATGCGAATTTTTTGAAACATCAAATATTTAAACATTTAATTTCTTTATTTATCAACCATTTGTTTAGAAAAATTTTCATCAATGTTTAACTTTATGAGACTTATGATAGTATATGCTACTGTGACTTCGTTTTTGTAATATTTTCTTTTTTATATTATATTATTTGTCAAATTGTTTTAATAAAATATAATTTGTATATAAATAAATAAATTTAAATATATTAAACTCAGTAAATTATGAATATTACACTACTAAAAGTTTTAAATAAATATTATAAATGAATTAATGATATAAATTTTTGTAAATTACATTAATCTACCTATAAACTTTCAAAATTCTTGTATTATCGTAAATTTTACAGAATATTATACTATAATGTTACGAAATACTACACTGTAATCTTTTAAAATTCTTGTATTTTCGTAAGTTTTATATAATATTATATCATAATATTATGAAGTACTATATTATAAACTTTCACATAGTTATATTCTATAATATTACATAGTACTACATTGTAATGTTATGGAATATTATGAAAATACAATTACATAATCTTACAGCAGCCTGTAAGTTTTCGTAATATTACAGAATGTAAGTTTACACAATATTACGTCCTATTAAATTTACTGATGTAATAGTTATTTTACATGTGTAGAGTGGGTCTATTAAAGGGGATAGCAATGTCAGATCAACTCAAGTAGATTTTTAATGTAGTTACAGAAGTAGTTAATCTTTTATATTATGGTTTTTTGATTTACTTAATTATTTTTTGTATAAAATTTAATAAAGATCTATTGGTTCGTATTGTCTAATCATAATAAGTTTTATAAGCAAAGTTCAATTTGTTATTAAAAAATAAATATTGATATTTTAAATAAAATCTTTTCATTTTTATATTATTTATAATCTACAGTTTAAACTAATAAAGATATAAGCATTTGAAATCAAATATTTTTAATGTCATGCAAAATTTGGCATCTGAAATTATAGGTCAGTTTTAATCTAAATATGTATACATTAAAATATGGCTGAATATAATTGGTTTATTTTGTTTAGCTTCGTTCTAAATATGTATATATTAAAATATAATCACAATTTTTTTGTAAATTTGAACACCAAAAAAAAAACAATCACATGATATTGAATTTTTGGTTGTGACGCGAATTAGAGAATCGGGGAAGTTACCAAATGGTAAAATTACCATAATTGTTTGTGACGTTATATTCTCAGAAACCATTTCTTTTTCCTTTTGACATTTCTTTAAATTTTTTCTTTATCGGTTTTAAATAATACTACTTTAATATAGGTAAATATGACAGGCTTAGATAAATTACAAAAATGTTTACAAGAACTTGAAAAGTGCCGTCAAAATATAGTGCAAAAGACTAGCTTTGGTGATGCCGTCAACGAAGCCTTTAGATATAGTCAAGATATTGATCAAATAGTTCTTAATAATATTGAAGATCAAGAGCTCGGTAATGCTCTTTATGATTTTTTATTTTTTTATAATAAAATGATAATTAACTGCGCCATATATCATGTGATAAAAGGTCTCGCTACCCAGCTGCTATTTGATTCTCAATTTGGAATTATCAAATTTCTTAACGATACTTCACGAGTAACTGATTCAATATTAGCAAAGGCAAAGATAGCGCTTTTAGAATTTCTTTTTCTTTATATCCAAAAGATCAAATCTGATATTGAACCATATACAGAAAACATCAAGGTTCATTATACATTTTATTTATTTATATGTATTTTATATTTAAAACAAATAAAACAAATTTAATAATTAATATATTTTAATTTATAAGAATGTACACTTTGGAATTCTCAACGTTGATAGTGAAGCCTTTGTAAAGGCAGCGTCTTTTAAGCCAATGATGGCGATTCTTGATTCAAGTAAAAGATTTATTGATCCTGAAAAATTCAATATCGAGGATGTAATTGCACGGTAATCTTCAATAATAATTGATAAATTATTTATTTAAATAAACGCGTTAACGATTATTCATTCATTCATTTATTTTTACAGATATCTTGAGATTTTCTTCGTAAGAATAAAGAGTACATCTGGAATAAAAGGTATATACTTTAATAGTTTACGTAAATAAAATTCATAAATTATTAGTGAAGTTACTAAAAATGGTTATATTTTCATTGGTATTAATTAGCTAAAGCGGGTGCTTTAGATATGTTGGGAATAATTGCTCATCGATTTCCGGAATATGTCAATGCTGAAAAAGATAAAATTCTTCGTGTTTTTATAGCTAATCTGAAAGAGAAATCTTTAACTGATGCAGCATTTACGGGATTGCATTCATTTTTATTTGCCTACCCAGATTCATTAAAAAATGGAAATCAAGATGCATATGTCTTTAAATGTGTTATGAACAGCATCACTATATTTGAAAATGAAAGAATGTATAGTATAACTAAAAGTCAGTATCTACATTTTACTTTATGGTCGTATTTTCATAATCCATTAATTATAATTTGTTATTTTATATCAGCCGGACTTCAATACATAATTGACCATTCAAATATATTTGGGGAATTTTTCTTACGTGAATATAAAGAAATGTGGCAATATTTTTGGAAATTACGTGTCCATCGTAATCAGGAAGTTAGGAACACTACATTTAAAGCTATTTGGGCTTTTTTGAAACAGGTTTGCTTTATTTTTATTTATTTTTATTTATTTTAATTTCACAAGGAATGCATTTGATATATTTTATTTTAGATTGCAAATGTTTTAAATTCGACCACGGAATTCCAAAAATTCGATTGTGTGGATGTAGGTTTGATGCAAAACTATACAAATATATATAATCTTTTTTAAAAAAAGATGTAATATTTTTTTAATGATCATTTCCTTTATAGTATTTTATGTTAGTATTTGATAATGTGGCAAGAGAAAGCAAAAAAATATCAGATCAACCGCTAAGTGAAGAGGAACAAGAGCAAAGAAAAAAGGATTTATCTATCGCAGTTCGTGGTGTTGGTTATTTCGCTGCTTCCGCCAAAAGATTAGATAAAGAAGGGAAGTGGAAACCAATATTTCAAAATCTCCTTAATCCAAATGATTGGTCTATATCAAAGTACGCATTTTTTTTTCTAAAGTTGTTAAATATTTTTTATATCATCATTATTTTTAATATATTATCAACATCTTTTTTAGTTTGAATGAAACTGAAATCAAATATTCGTTATCACAAGTTCCATTGTTTATTGAGGCATACTGCTATATTGCGCGTGATGATGATGAAATCTTCCATCAATTAATGGAGACAATCGAACATGAAGTGGGAACATTGATGATTTATTTTCCGCGAATGAATTATGATTTGAGGCGTCGTTGTGTTAATGCTTTTGAACATTTATTATGGATGTTTTATCTCAAGGATAAAGGAATTATGCAAAAATTTGTCTCTAAATCATGTAAGTATCGAAATCAAAATTATTTTACCATTTAAAATTAATTTATTAATCTTATTTAAATTATTGATCATTATTTATTATCTTCTAGTTTATCAAATATTGATTCTTACATGTTCAGATGCTATTCAGCTTCAAAGTATACCTGACCAACAAAGCGCAAATTCAGCTGATATGATTGATGTTGTTGCAGAACATACATATCAAGAAATGTTCTTTTTTTGGGAAAATATATTTAAAGATTCAACTTTCTCATGGATCATTGACCAAAGTGGATTTTCAATTGATGAAAATCAATTATGTATCATTCAGTCGGAATTCTTTTCTATACTTTATGATGAAATTATGTCATCAGTATTTCGAATGATACGGACTTTAAATTTAGCCATTACAGAAGTCACTGGAGAATCTAAACTTGTAACGAAAAATAATGATCAAGAAGTTGATGCCAATTTAATAGCTATAGCAGGTTCTGGTGACCTAGAAAATCTACAACCATTGGTTTCTAAAGATTTCGTGCTTTTCCATAATCTTGTCGATTTTTGGCAATTGTTTTTGCCTAGAATAAAAAGTCACTTATTTTCAAGATGGGTCTATCTTGCTGGAGACAAGTTAATAACATTTTCTACGCGATATCCATATGTTAGTGGATTCTATAAAATGTTAAGCTCGTGTCTGACAGTATGTGAATCCATCAACTTTTTTGAAGGTTTTGATAATCAGGTATCACAAATTCAACATAATTTAAATGTTAATTTTATTATTATAGATGTGAACTATTAATTAAATCATTCGATAAAACTAGAATGTTATGATGGGAGACTCTCAAGACCTATGGTCTCCAACAACATCACCAGCTCAAAAATCAAGCTATTTTCTTTTCATTAAATTCTTCAAAGAAGTTTCCGCTAGGCTTTCTCAATATAAGGATGATTTGCTGGCATCATGCTTACGTCTTGTTCTCTCTATTCCACGTGAACTTATTAACATACGTAACCTTATGTCGCCAATTTGTATTGCATTAAAAATGGGTCTAAGTTATCAACCTCTTGCGACTATTGGTATAAGTGCAATTGAAAAATTAGTGGATTTACAAGGACCTCAGGATATTAGTGAATGGCTTGGACAAATATTGCCTCTTTTTAATGAGTATTTATTAGTTAAAGCTGATTCGGTGGACGATACTATTAAAGGTTTCGCAAAAATTCATAATACACATCGAACTAAGCGCGGAAATTTCAAGTCATTAGATCAAACCCGGAAAGACAGAGTCAAAGATAAAGGACAAAAGAAATACGCTAAAACGATTGTTGGCGTATGTTTATTGTATTATATGACTAATATGTATTGGTTATCTTCTTGTATTAATTTTTTTAATTCATTTAATAGATCGGGCAACTAGAAAAAAATGTTGGATTACATGATTTGCAAGTGCGCATCCTTCGTTTGTTAGGGAGACTTGGTGGAGTTAGCAAGTTTGTGTTTGAAGATATTGTAAACAATGATCTGGCTTATCGACCAAGTCCTTCAATTAATCCAACTGGAACCAAAGTATCAAATAATAAATTGCTTGCTTGGGATCCAGATAAACGCTTGTCATTTGAGATTCCATTTCCTGACATTAAAGTTGAAATTCTGTTTGGTAAGATGAATTATCAATATAAAAAAAAAAAAAACTAAAATATATAAAAACGGTAAAAAAAAATTTTTTTCCTAGACGAGTTTTTACCGCGTATAGTGGAACTTGCGGAGTCTTCACCTGATCGTAATACAAAGATCGTTGCCTGTGAATTACTGCATTCAATTATTATAGTTATGGTTGGAAAAAGTGCATTTAAAGCAGGACCACAGCAGGTATCACTTGCAATGATTAATATTGACGAAAAACTATTAACATATTTCTTTTTAAGAATTCATTATTAATAATATTACAAATATTTTTATCCAGAGTCCATTTCATCGCACATATCGTTATATATTTCCTGCTCTTTTGAGATTGGCAATCGATACTGATCCTGTTCCACGAAAGATTTTTCGTCGACTTGTTGCTCAATTAATTCATTGGTATACAAATAATGCACAATATGAGAACCCTGAAACAATTACATTATTACAATGTTGCCTTGACGCGATATGTGATAGATGGGGCTCACTAAGAGATTATGGTGCGGAATGCCTGAATGAGTTTTTAATATGGTCAATTAAACAATCCTCAGCTACGGTATAATAATATTTATATACTTATAAATGTCATATTATTTATGTTTATATAAACTAATTAATATTTAATCACAAAATGAAGCAAGTAGAGGTGCAACCAATGAATATGAAATCTTTATTGAAACGATTATATAATTTATGTGCACATCCCGATTATACAAAACGTCTTGGAGCTTCGCTTGCTATTAATCATATTTATCAAGTGTTTCGTGAAGAAGATTACTTAGTTGATCAGTTCACCTTTGAACTCTTATATTGGATATTAGTCAATCTAAGACTTTCCGATAATGATCAGTCCGCAATAGGTAAGTTAAAAATTCCTTATAAAGTTTAAAAGGAGCCATCAAATAAAAAAATTATGAATTCTGTAGGAACGCGTCAACAAGCGATTTCAGCGATTCGTCATCTGAAAAGAATAATTAATGTAAAATCTAATTTGTTTTTAAACGAGTCTCCTATGAGAAGAAAATTTAAAAATCTTGACAAATCCGATTTATCATCTTTGGTTGAGTGGCTATTTATTGAGACAAGTAGAAAAGAACAAGATTACTCAAGCATATGTCGAGAATTATTTTACGAATTCGTGAAGTTTCTTCCGGGTAATTATTCGTGTTCTTTTGTAAAATATTGATTTAACGATTTTTTTATTAATATATTTCTGTTTTTCCACGATCTATTATATTCTATTTAGATTTTAAATCCGGCTTCAGATGGGTTAAATTTAGAATTGACAGAAATCCATCATTTTTGAAAATTCTTTATAAGACTTCAGAACTTTCTCTGTCAAATATATTGCATAAAGGTTTAGTTTCTCCACAAATAAAAGATTGGTGTGCACGACTTTTATCCGTTTTAGCTAATTACACATGGCTTATAAACGTAAGGTTCGTGTCACCTTTAGACTTAGTTTCAACTTTTGATCAAACATTCAAAGAGGCGGTCGACTATTTCTTGGAAAATTTTGTAAAAGATAGCGAGGACTTTGTTACTGATGCTATGGATATTGATGACGAGGAATACTCTGTCAAAAACATAGATTCTGATAGTGTTTTAACGCCTGCAGAGAAATTAGAATGGTTAACGCAAAAAATTCAAGTTATCAAATGCTTAATAGAATTTACTATCATATTACTCAAAGAAACCGATCCAAACAACTTGAGGCCTATATGGAATTCCAATCTCTTTGAAAAGAAATTTTATAAATTATTAGGAAATTGCTTGCTACGTCCTAACTCCATTGGATTAAATCAATTATCGGATGATATAATCAAACAAAAACTTTTAATTAAACAATCAGGAACCTTATTTGAGTTGTTTAAAAAATTGTCTGCTGGTAATGAAACTCAATTGAAACAGTTAGCAAAAGAACTCGCTGAGATTGCATTTTCCGACAAAGTCAATTTATTAAGTATTGAATTAGATAAATCAGGTACTCAATTTTTCAACACAATTGGTTTATAGATTTTGAAGTTTATCAAAATATAAAATCATTTACTATTTATTATAGATCCTACATATTATGTCCAAATTACTGATGGATATTTGGTTCTCAGCTGTTCTGGACTTTTTCCGGATCTATTAGAACACGAAATGAATTCGCATATGAACACTAGTTCAAAATTATATGATTACATTTTAGCAAGCTGGAAAAAATTCAATGACCTCCGTGATGTCATAGATCCGCTGTGGGTTGTCCTTGTTAAGCGACTATTATCATTTGCTCTTTCTCTTAGTAAATATAATGGTGCGATTAACCAATGGCTACTTAGTGATATAATTGTAGGTTATGCGAAGATTTTGCACTTACTGTATATTTAAAAATAATAAATGAATTTCATTATTATAATTTCTCTTTAGGGATTCCCTAGTAATAACTCGGATTTCTATCATCAAAATGGGACGATTTACTACCAGAAGTTCTCCTCAGTTGTACGTTATCGTTATTCATTTATTTATTCGAAGATTCATGTTATATCAAAACTAATTCAAATAATTTATTTTTTAGATCAATGAACATATATCATGCAATTTTGGAGAATTTGCTAAGATCTTTTATGAAAATATTAGTGGGCTCAAGGATCAAAATACTATTGCAATGGATGTTGCTATTGTTAAAGATATAATATTAAATCTAATTGATTATTTGTCCTCTAAGAAAGAAACTCGACAGAATTTGACGTTTTTAAATGATGTAAGTGTGTGTAAAGAATAGATATTAAGAAACATATTATAACGTTTATCTATTTTATATTTATTTTACGTATAGTTAATTTCAGAGATCTATTTTCTTGAGGATTTGTAAGCATGTTTTATTTTTCAGTCATGACATTTTGTAAATGGGATTTGTTTCATTAATAATCTGTATTTTGATTCTCATTTAATTCAGCGTGAAATTATGTACTTCTGACCATAAATATTTATTAAAATTTTGGAATGGATTATTTTTGTTGGAACCGAACTTATTGAAACGATTTTCACTGGAAAACTTTGGAAAATTTCAAAATTTATTTCGGGAAAATTATGAATCATTCCTTGATAGAAAAGTTGACCTTGAGTTCAAGAATGAAGCTTTGGATCTTTTGACTTTTTATTTAAAATCGGATTTGCCAAAAGCAAAGGTGAAATTATTAATATTGAAAATTGATTTTCATAATATAAATCTAAATATTTATCATTTTGTCATTTTCATTTTAGATTGAAAGCTTTATTGAATACATTCTTTATCAACAAATACCCACTGATTCTAAGGATTATTCGAAGTGTGGAACTAAAAAGTATTTTAATTTATATTTTAATTTACATTTTAAAAGATTACAAGTGTTAACTACTATTTATTGCTTTTTATAAAGACTAAATGAATATTTGTCGATTCTTGATAAAATGCTTAAGACGACAGTGAGATCCGGAAGCGTGAGCTTATTTAAAATATTGATTCCCACGTTTTGTCGTGAGAATGATCATGTATATGGAGAAGAATTTCAACAACAAATTAGTAAATTTGTGTCAAAGCTTTCTCGTTCCAAATATGTTGATACAATGGATATAGCTTACAGGTAATAATATTATTAATTTTATTTTAATAATTTAAAACTATAGTAATTCCTTAACTTTTCGTTCTATATATACAGATATTTCACGAATCCAACATACATTAGCTTTCAACGAATTATTATTGAGATGATTTTATCACCTCCTTTGCTGAAAGGTCCGAAGATTTTTGTATTGGATTTTTATAAGAAACATATTAATGAAATCATCAATCTTCTTGAGCATGATAAATATCCAAGAAATGTTGAGGAGAAAGTATATGGTCTTAATGAAAAGGCAGGATCATTGACGCTTTTACAAATATCCTTAAATATCAAACGGGTTTAGACATTCTATTATGGATAAATCATTACCATTTGTAATTATTTTCTTTAACAAAATTCACATTCTTTATCTTCGTGCCTCCGAAGATGATATATATTCTGAAAAGAGCGAAATCGTCCAAGCTTATTGTCAAGGAAGACCATTGAAAGCAAAGGAATTGACGAAAAAAGTGATGGAAAAGGCACATAGGATTAAGTCAAAAGCAGATAGAGTAGGCATAATTAAATGTCAAATCTTGAATTTTTATATATAATTTTTAAGCCAAATTAATCTTAATTATTAGGACAATACCGGTAATAAATTAGTATCTGAGGCTAATTTGCGTTACCGTTGTGAAGCATATAATGCTTTGGCGGCTGCAATTTTATGTACACAAAATAATCCAGTGTATTATAAAGCTTTCTTGTTTTCCGAAAATCTTTTAAAAGGCGAATTATTATGGGAAAACATTATTGATATAGAGGTTATTTATATACTAATAATTGTCATAATATTCGTAATATGAAATTTACTTGACCAATTAACATTCGTTATATTTAGACCAGTTATCAAATAAATGTTGAAACAAATCAATCATTGTTTAGGACGAAAGTTGATGATTATAGATCTAGGTCCGGAGGATTTTCTAAGTAAGCAACTATGCATTCATATACAGAACAAGCTAAACCTTTATTTAAGCATTCTCATACTCATTTAACCTATTATTTATAAGATCGAACAGTTTGAAGAATCTTGCATCACAATATTTGGAGGATTCTAGCGTAACACAAGTAAAAATCTAGTGATTATACTCTGTCCTTTCTTTTTTTATTACATAACAACATTGAATAATATACGTTAAATAGAGTGGTGCTTTCCTTAATGAGTTACCTAATGATACCGAAGATAGGCAACTTTCTAGCGAATCCGAAAATGAATATTTAGGCCTAATGCAAATGGATATCGATAAACCAGTTGAAAATAAATCGGAGTAAAGTTTTATAATGTATTTTTTTTATTTTATTCTTATCGTATCTAAATTTATTCATTTTTAATAGTTCTGAAGCACGCGGATTAGATGTTGATGACTTCAATCGCCACCCTTGTATGAAAATGATCATTAGAGTTATAGATCGACTTCATAATCAATTAACCAAGTCAACAGGTCCTGATGACCCAATGCCTGGGTGGATGAACGATATGTATAAAAAATTTACAAATATAGGAAATGAAATTAAGGGTATATCACCTATTTTTTATTATTATTTATTGTTTTTTTAAGTAATTATCTGTATAATACGACATTAACTATTTTCTTTTCTTAGAGAATGATACGCATGTAAATATCCGCTTATTTATTGCTAAAATTATAGTCAATATTCCAGAAGCATTTGAAAAATATGCCTCTTTATGGATTCGTCCCATTATGAAATTAATAACCGAAGGCAATTTATATGGCGAAGGAATTAATTATTACATTCAGGTAATCGTAATCTGAAATTTTGATGTTTTCATATTTTATATTTATCCTATTTACTATTTGTATTTTTAGGACCTTTGTGCAATCGTAACCGTCTGGGGTTCTTTTGTTAAATTAGAATCTTATCAAGATAAAGTTCTAATATATGAACTGATGGTATTCAATCATAGATCGTTATTAATATATAAATATAAATATAAATATTTTTTAAATTAATTTTATTAAATTTACTAGGAGTTTTTGATGAAAAATTCGTACGATAAATCACGCGTTATCATTAGAAATAACATTTTAGCCATTAAGAGGTTATTTGAAACTTGGAGTGAATTAATTGTTGTACCTACAGTAAGATTCTTTTTATATTTGTTTATACTTAAATTAAGAACCATAATTTCAATATTACTAATATTTTAATAATTTAGCGCATCATTCATGACCTCATCAGTAATCCTACAAGAAACAGTGAAAAAGTTTACACTGGGTTACAATTATTAGGAATAGTTCTAGCGCATAACAAACCTTTGTTTCAAGATGAAGTTGGACTTGATTTGGATGGATTAACTTCTGATAAATTTTATATGGATTTAATCAATTTATTAGATGGCTTTAAGCAAAGTATTCGTGCATTAGCAGCTGAGGTTTGTATATCAGATGTTTATGTATATATTAATCAAAAAGAATTGTGTTTCACGATCTTCATATATAGGTTTGTGGTTTGGCTATTAAAAATTTGCGAAAATTTCATTGTTCGGATGGTCTTTCAGCTCTATTGAATCCAATGTTTCAAAAGGTTAAGTTTTCAATTTATTTTAATGATTTTCAAATATTTTAAAATAATCTAATTATGAGGTTGAAATTTAATTTATGAACAGATATCTGGAATGTATCGACAAATTTCATTCAAGTCGTCTGTATCTGATTTGGAAAACTTCCTTATTGTTATTCATCATATGTCGATACACGACGTTGATGTTGCTGTTAAATTTTTGAAATATGTCTTTGGCATCCTGCCAAAATTAGAAAATAAAAAGATATTGGCGTTAGAGATAATTTCATTTTGTGCCGGTCATGATAAGGATCTGTTTACGAATTTACAAAGTGATCGACTTCTAGGCTTTTTAAAACACAGGTGAATATTTTCTCCCCTTTATTATTATTATTATTATTATTATTACTTCTTTCTTATTATTAATTATAATTTAATATGGAATTTAAAAAAGAGACGAAAATGAGCAATTACTTGCCTTGAAAATCTTAGCTGGTATACTTAATGATATTGATATTGCAACATTTGATTATTACTTGAATAATTTAATTGAAAGTTTCCAAGACCATCCTGATAATGATTGTCGAGTATCCTTTTGATCATTTATTATTGTTGCTTTAGAAAAAAAAAAATTTTCAATAATTCCTTAACTTTTAACTTGCGAAATGCAATTAGAAAACATATTATACAATTTTGGTCAAAATGTATAATAAAATTAATGGAATAAATGACAGAGAAAATGAAATAAAGCAAAAATTGAAAATAAACCTTTTGCGAGGATTAGTCGATACAGATGAATCGATTCAGCAAGCATTGATTGAATTCTGGCATGTACAAGAAGAACTTTCACGTGATACATTTACAAAGTTAAAAGAGCTTATTGGGTTTGTATTAATTATTTTCTTGCCATTAAACTTTGGAAAAAGGATGAAGATACTTACTTAATCTTGAATATGACTAGTAATCTTTATTCTACCGAAACCGAGAATTTATTCCTCAACTATGCTTGTTACTTGTTACTTGAAGGATCCAAGAAGAGCATTGATTATAATAAACCTATATTTAACCAACCATTGCCGCTATCCAAATTTGATGAGAATTATGATGATATTGATACATCATGGCGAGTGAATAATACAATGACTCCTTTGTTTATGAATTCGCAAAAAAATAAACCAAAGGTAAAAATAAAAGTGATCCCGCTTTTTTTCAACATTTATTGAAAATTTTATTTTTAAGCTTTTATTAATTCTAGAGCTCGTCTCAAGATGGTCTAATTCGAGCAACTAATAAAGACTTAGCATTTAGCTTAACTCTAGATTCAGGCAAGAAATAATTTGCAGGATTTTTAAATAGCCTTCTTTTGTGACGATAACCTTATTAATTATTTTAATTAATCAGAAAATGCAGAACTTGGTTCTCAAGTTGCTGGCTACTCTTTGACACAGTCAAATTTATTATTTTCACAACAAACTTTTCCCAATATGGAACAAGGCGATATACAAAAGTAAATATTATTTTAGTAATTTGAAGAATATAATGAAGAATACAATTAACCAATTAATTTTTCACATAGATCAATACAAACTTCGGAATATCGAAGATCTAGTCAACGATCTTTCGAAACATATTCTCAACGCGATTTTAAACATAAAATGCGGACAGAAAAAAAGCAAGCTGAAATATATAAGACGAGCCAGCATGGCGTATTCCCAAAGAATGTTTCGTTGTTACGTAGATATCGAGTTGGTAAGTAATTGTATAAAGGTATTATCAAATAAAACTTTTTACTATTATTAATAAACATTAATATTGAATAGGTGAACTTCCTGATATCGAAATTAGTCACGGAGAACTAATTAATCCATTACAATCATTAGCACAGCGAGATTTGAGTTTATCTCGGATATTGTTCACGTATCTATTTGTTTCAATATATAATCAAATTGATAATCATGATGTGCAGGTAAAATATTGGCTTGTCATATAATTGTTATTTTTTTCAAGTCTGTTAATAATCAATGGTATATATTTACAGACTAATGAATACAAAAAAGACATAGCTCAACATATTCAAGATATATTTGGCAAATCCACTATGAACTTCCCACCCTTTATTGGAAGTTGTTTAAGAATCTGTTATGAAGTCGGTGATATCGAAATAGATCCGAATACGATTCGTAAAGCATGTAACTTAAGCTCAACGGAATCACTGGGAATTATTTTGATAGAGCGGCAGCTATTATATACTTCCATAGGAAGAGGTAAGTTGAATTTTCCTGCAATAGCCATATCCGAACAATAAAATTGAAATTGTAAGATTAATTTTATGTTTTCGATTAGAATCTAAGAGGTCACGTACCACAAATTCTAGTCTTGTTGCTTCAAGCAAAAGACCTTGGATTGAATTGAGTCATTTATATAAATCCATTGATGGTCATGATGTTTACAAGAGTATCTATGAAAGCAAAATAGCTATCAGTGAACTTACAAAAGGTAATGAATTCTAAAAGGAAGATTTTGATATGTATAAACAAGAATCTAATAGTTTTTCTGGAATGGTTTTTAGATGCTCTTAACGCAGAGCTTTTGGGAGATTATGCCTTAGCATGTAATCATTATCTTGAAGCGTTGAATAGTGAAGCCGAAGTTGATGATATTGAGGTTTGTCGTATTTATGAGTATTCATTTATTATATTGATTCAAAAAAATTTTTTAATATAATTTTTTTGTTTAGGTTGCTTTGTGGGAAGAAAGACGTTTTGATTGTCTTGAAAAGCTGTGCCAATGGGATGATTTGGCGGAGACCGTTCTTGTTGATATTGAAGGCAATTTAAGCAACTTATGGGATGATGAATTACAGGTTTGAATTCAGGAAACGTTGCATAATTTTTTAAAATATTTTATTCTTTATTTAATTCTGAATTAAATTTTCCAGGAGATATATCTACAATATTTTATCCATAGTTTCTTTAAATTAGCTCATTGTGATGAACATAATGAACATCGGCAGCTTTTTTTCGATTTTATTGATAGTACTAATAATAATCAATATCAAAAATCCTTATTGACAACGCAATATCCCATTGGTATGTTGTAAATAGTTTCTTCGAAATAATGACATTTAACAAAATATTAACCAATAGTTTTATTTAGAACTTGCATTGAGTTCACTAACAAAAAAGGATTTGGAACAAGCACGGTTTTATGTTCGAAAATCATTTGATGATTTCTTATTTACATGGTCTACTTTACATCCATTGGCAATCGGCACTCGATTGGGTAAATTGAGCTCTTTACAACAGGTAATTATTTAAATTCTCTCTTGATTTGATTTGTTTATTAGTAACTAACTATAAACGAACAAATCTTTACAGACTGTAGAAATCGAAGAATATTTAAATCTTCATCAATCTTCTGAGAGGGATCAGACTTGGAACACAATTATCTCGCGTTGGATGAGGAGGTAAAATTAAAAATAACAACCGTAAAAATATTCAAAGTATTACTTGCAAAGAATTGATTTTCATTATCTTTATATTTTTAGATTTCCTTCAAAAACACTTGATTCCTCCAATATATGGGATGATATTGTGACAACTCGTCAAGCTATTCTTAATGAAATGGCCGATTGGATAAGAATAAATAATGTGAGTTTTATTAAACTTAAAATTACATTTTATTTATGAGAGTGTCATTGTATTTAAACGAACTTTACTTTATTAGTTTAATAGAATGAAAGCTTCATTAGAGTGCCAAAATTTGTTAAAAATGTCATCAGCCGCGCGAAAACAAGGAAACTTTGAGGTTTCTCGAGTCTGTTTAAATAAAATAAGAAGTTCGAAACTTATCGACGAGGAGAAATTGACTTATTATCAGTTTAAATTGAACCTTCGCGAAGCTCAAAATGCAATTGATACTGAAAAGAAAGCAGAAATATTATTGGCTTTATCAGAGGAATTTAAAAAAATCAAGGTGAGTTAAATTTTAATTTAAATTTTTGATACTTTACAATACATCTGTTCTAAAAATGTCCTTTTCAGATTACGGATTCTAAGGATGATATAAAAATGAGAATCATAGAAAGCGAAACATATGGACTTATAGTTGCGGAGTTGGATAAGAGGTTCCCTAACAGAAACTTGTCCAAAGTTAAAAATAATAAAAATTATTTTATAGAACGAGGATATAATCTTTTTAATGACGCAACCAAGGATTATGTATTACAGTCTAAGGTAAAACAAAAATTAATTTAATATTATAAAATTTTCACAAATTAATATTCCTTTATTTAATAGCCATCAATACATTCTAAAGTCCTTGTCAAGTTTGCTAAATTTTGCGATTACTTTTTGCGTAAACTTGAATCTACCGAGGAGAAAATGGTATAACATGGATTATTATTTAAATCTTTATATTTATATTTATCTTTTTATTTTGCATATTTTTCTCTAACTGTCTAAAAATATAATTCTATTATTCAAATTTTTTTTTCATAGCAAACTATATTTGATCGTACACAATATGCTTCTAATGTAGTAGAGAGTATATTGCAAGCAATGGAAACTGGCTCAAAAGAAGCAACCGAGATGTTTCCAAGATTGCTTCAAATAATTGAAAAATATAATAATACGCGATCTATATTTGAAGAAAAGGCAAACGCTTATTTAATGTAATGATTATCATTGCATTTATAATAAACTATAGTAACATTATATAAATTCTACTAGGTCGAATCTATTAATTCCGTATGGAAGTTTATTCGATGGATTACTCAAATTGTTGCGATCTTGGATCAACCTATAGCTCGTTGTGTTTTTCCGATATTATTCAAGGTATTAATTACTTTAATGATATTTTAAGGAATTTTCCTATGACTCGCACTTATATGTTTTATATTAGCTTGTCGAAGAATTTCCCGGAAGCTTGTATTATCCACTCACTATCAGCAGTGAATATTATAAATTTGATGAAAATACTCCTCTGGCTCGAGAGAATAAGATTAAAGTCCAAGAATTGAAGCAAATAATAAAATGCAATGTTACTGATTTATTTGTAACTGAGCTTCAAAGACTCACTGATTCTGAAATACATTTCCAAAATTGGGCAAAATCAGTTAATGTATGTATAAAGTTCAGAGAAATTTCAATTAGACTTTCGAATTAATTCTTTGGATTCTATTAGAATTTGATTAGGGCGAATGCAGGTGGCAATAAAACTGCAGAAATAATGGCTTCTTTCCAAGAAATGAGTGCATTTTTATTAAATCCTAATCCTCATCATGGAAGATTTGATATCCTTTATTTAATATTATTAGTTTTTTCTTTTTCTTTTTTTTGTGTTCTTTTTTTAAAAATACTATTTCTTAACATAACCTACCTAAAGAATTTGTTAGCCGACATTCCGAATATATATTTACCGTTTGTGGTAAGAAATATTTTTTTTTAAATATATCTTAAAAAAAAAAAATTCTTTTTTTGATTAAATGTATCGCAATTTTGTAGGAAGAGACGGTTCATTATTAGCAAATATGTTACCAAGCGATTTTAAGACAAAAATATGGGAATACTACTTAAAAAATATTAAACGTCAAAATAGAAAGGCACAAGAGGGAGCTAATTTATTGAAATCTTACTCTGCATGGCTTGCTGAGTATTCTTCTTCGAATGTTGAAAAAGTATTAATACAAATGAATTATTTATAATTTTAAAATAAATTTCCTGTTCTTAATTATGCATTATTTTTTTTCTATGTAGGAAATTGAAATTCCGGGACAATATGATGGATTAAATATTCCTGACCCAAGCAAACATGTCAAAATCGCACATTTCGATCCCAATATTTTGGTGTTGTCTTCATTACGTAAACCAAAACGAATTATTATATTGGGAACGGACGGTAATGAACATATGTTCCTTGTGAAAGTAAGTCCTTTATTTATAATTTTTATTTTTCTGTATGCAAGTTCGATACCGAAGCTTTTTTTTTTTAGGGAGGAGAAGATTTAAGATTAGATCAGAGAGTTCAACAACTATTTTCACTTATGAACGAAATAATGAAAAAAGATTCTTTCTGTTCCCAACATAATATAACACAAAAGACTTACAAAGTAATCTCACTTAAAATTATACACTTATGCTTTTATTTTATTTAAATTATTATTAAAATATATTTACTATTTCTTTTATAGGTTGTGCCAATAACGGGTCAACTTGGAATAATAGAATGGATTAATAATACGAGGACTATGCGCTGCTTTATTGAAAGGGAACTTAATGATCCAAAAGTTTTTACTGATGCACAATCAATGCATTCGCGTTGGGCTTCAAGTATGAAATATAATGAGTTATATTTGAATGTTATAACGGATACGATCTTAATTTTTATTTTTATTTTGAAATAGACTATTATAATATAATTATGAAAGCAAACCGTGATAATGTGGTTCAACATTTCAACGATCTTCAGAGAGAAATTAAAAATGACTTGTTAAAAAAGGCACTATACAAGCTTGCTGCCTCTCCTGAAGCACATTTATCGATTCGATCTGAATTTATAAAGTGCCATGCGGCAATCAACATATGCGGATATCTTATTGGTATTGGAGATCGACATTTAGAAAATTTCTTAATTGATACAAAGTGAGATTATTTTAATTAGCGTACGATATATTGATTTGAATAAATTATTAATAATTCTTTCTTTATTATTAGGAGTTCATTGATATCTATTGATTTTGGTCATGCGTTTGGTTCAGCGACAGAAATATTGGATTTTCCAGAATTAATACCTTTCAGACTTACTAAACAGATAGAAACATTAATGGAACCTCTCGGGTCTAAAGGGCTGTTAGAGTACCCAATGATTAAAATATTGCAAAGTAAGAAACCATGGAAGAAAAAAGAACTTGTAATATATAAGCTTTTCTGATTATAAATATTCTTTCATTTATAGTTATGCAAGCAAATAAAGAGATTTTGTTAAATGCAATGGATATTTTCGTAAAAGAACCATTATTGGACTGGCAAACGCGTGCCCTCAAACAAGCTAAACAACAAAGTAAGTTATATAAACATAATATTTTAATTATTTAAATACTTTATTTTACTTATAATTTAATGAAATTAGAAAATCGAGGTAGTAATGAAATTGGAGATGATGATTCACAGACTGTGGAATGGTATCCACGATTAAAGTTAGATATTGCTCGGCGAAAGCTTGAGCTTGAAAATCCGGCCTGTATCCTTACATATTTAAATTGAGATTATTCCAATTTTTTTTTATTATACACGTTCTTAACGTTTTGATTCATAACAGCTATCGTTTGTAATGAATTGGGAACTGGACATTCAAATAAACCATGGTTTACTTCAATTATTAAAATTGCGCAAGGTGATCCTAATCATAATATAAGAGCCAGGGCCCGCCAAAAATGTTTTAGCGTTAAAGAGCAAGTTGAATGCTTGATTGATTTAGCCACAGATCCGTATGTGTTAGGTATAATGTGGGTCGGTTGGCAAAGTTGGGTATAAATTCACATTTTGTAAAAAGTATTATTTAGTGAACATATAGTTATTTTGTTTATATATGTAGTTCAATTAATAATATGATGCTTAATATCAAATTTCTTAATATCAATTTTTTTATTATTCCAAAATTCAAAATGTCAAAAAAATTTAATAAAATTGTCAATCATTATTTTCCTTTTAATCTTACCTACTAATTTTTATTTATTCTAAAATATTATTTAAAATAGATAAGTTTAAATCTTATGATTTTTTAAACATTTATATAATGCTTAATTAATAATCATAAGAATTGGTTAAATTTGAACCCTTTTCTAATTTATAAATTAATTATTACCATATGGGGACGCGGCTAGCAAAAGCGGGGCTCAGTCGATCACGTGATTTCGAGAAAATCGAGGTTTAAGTTGACCAATCAATTTTGACGATCATTGCGAAATTATTCAAAAACGGTCTTAATAACAGAACGAAATTTTTAGGTTTCCTTTCCTTCTTTTGTTGCACATTTTTTTAATTTAAATAATAAAATTTATATAATACATATTTTTAATAAGACCATGCTCCAAAGAACAAAAGGTTATTTTTACGCACTTTTTACTATTATATTATGGATTAAAAAAATATTGTTACATCAATTTCGTAACACTTGAGATTTTTGAGATTTTGCTATTAAAACAGCATTTTTATATATGTTGATCATTTGTCGATCATTGCTAAAATTTACGTCGATCATTTCTATAAAATCTAATTTTAGATATTTGATTGACATTATACAGAAATTTAAGCATTTTTGCCGGCCAAATTACTTGTTTATTAATAAGCTAATAGTCTCTAAAAATTTAACCAAATAAAGTTCATTTAATAAACTATAATATAAATCAAAAATCTCATTTTTTGTTGAAAGGTTCCTGTAACCCATTTTTAATAGATCAGCTCCCATATGATCATTACAAAATATCAAAATCATGTGATCAATCTGAATCCCGGCTTTTGCTCCATATATCTTTTTCAGTTTTTATCTTAATGAAATATTAATTAAAATAATATATTAATCCAATTTTATAATTGTTCGAAGCATAGTAAAGGACATTTTACTTCTAGGTTATTTAAATGTAAGATCATTCTGTCCATTCAAATTTGACAAGCCTAATATGATAACCAATGACATTTATTTTACGTTATCACGTGTTATGTCTTTTGTGTTACAAAATAATTAATTATGTGAAATATGATATTATAATTTATATTATGCTTTGAACTTTGAATAGATCCCGTTCTCTAGTATTATATAATATTATATTTTTTAAAGTTTTGCATAAACTGGCTCAACCATCAGCTTAAGCTGAGCTAATTTATTTTAGCTCGCAAGCCAGCTTGATTTGAGTATAAAACATGATAAGCTGAGTCCAATTCGTAAAGTTTACATTATTAACAAAAATTTGAAAAAAATTTTGGAATAATTGAAAAGTTTAGAAAGTGATTTCCTTCAAGAAAATCAATCATCTCCAAAATAATTCCTTCAAGAAAAATGTCTCAAAAATGATTCACTTGAAGAGAAAATATCTCTAAACAATTCTTTTGAAAGAAAATGCTTTTAAAATGTTTCTTATGAAGGAAATTGCTTCCAGATTATTTTCCTTTAAGAAATACATTTTCAAAGTGATTTCTTTTAAAAGGTTTATTTCTGAAGCAATTTCTATTAAGAAATTCACTTCTGTAGCAAATTCTTTAAAGAATTTTACTTTCAGAATGAGCTTTATTAAGTAATTCACTTCTATAGCAAATTCTTTTAAGAATTTCACTTCTGAAGCATTATTTTTGAAGTAAAATGCTTCTACTATAGTATATCTTTGAATGAACATGCTTATAGAGCATTATTTTAAAATGAAATGCTTCTACCATAATGTATCTTTGAAAGAATATGCTTCTGAATCATTATTTTCAAAATAAACACTTTTGAGAGTTACCTTCAAAATAAAATGTTTCCAGAATATTACATTTGAAGAAAATCGCTTTTATAGTATATTTTTGAAGAATACGCTTCTGAATCGTTATCTTTAAAAAAATTGCTTCTGAAGCATCTATTAAATATAAATCAATTTATAAGTAGAGCAGAATATAAATTTTATATTTATTTAAGTTATATAATGAATCAAATTTAATTTATTTGCAAAAAAATAATTAAAAAAATTATAACAATTTTAAAAATAATAAAAATAAATATAAAACAAACTAAAAATGAATACATAATAAATTTTTATATAAAAAAATAAATTACTCTAAAGTATTATTTTAAAGTATTATTTTTAAAAATAAATTTTATTCTCTTTTTCTAAAATAAATCTGATTTTTAACTATCCTTTAAAATACATACATTTATAAATTATTTTATCTTTTAAACTGCATCTTTTTGTATTATCAAATCTGTTTCACCTGAAAGAATTCTTTCTATAGGTGTACGTGTAGCTAAAAAATAATAATTATGATAAATTTTTAATAGTAAATATAATTTATAAAATAATTACAATTATAATATTTAAATTAATCTGAAATAGTTAACCATTTTAGAAAAATTTGGATATTCTTTTTCATAAGCTTTATAATAATTTAATAAGTTAAAAAAAAAAAAAATTATTATAATAAATATTTTTTTATAATACTTACTTTCTACTATAATAAAATATTAGTTTTATTAGATACTGGATTTCTAAGATAATATTTAAGCTCATTTCTGTGATTTTTTTTTTTTAAATCTTCTAAATTATTAGAAGATTGATTAACATCTGCAATATTTTTGTATTTTTTTTTCCAAATATTAGTAATAATTTTTTTTGCTTCATTAATATAATAAGGTTTCCAATTATTATTTTCATAATAATGTAATTTTAATCTTAGATCTATTACTATTAATTATAAATAAAATTTATTAATATTATTATACAAAAATGAAAAATATCTAATTTTAACTAACTTGTAATAATAATATAAATATGTTTATCTGTTAATAAATAATATTCTAATATTTATCTTTTGCTAATTTTACTGAATTTTTAATTTCATTTCTATTATTTAATATATTTTGGTTTTAATATTTGGCAAAATTTTAGTTAGACTCAGAGATTTGGTAACAAATCAATTGTATTTCACTAATTGAAATCAGTTAGGCTGATTTTTGTGAAAATTATAAAAATATTTTGAGAGTAATTATCCCAAAGAGATAATAGAAATCATTCCTAAAGAAATGAATAATTATTCTAAAGAGCTGATAGCAATCATCACTAAAGGAATGAAAATTTTTCCAAAAGGAATAATACAATTATCTCTAAAAAATAATTAATTATTCCAAAAGGAAAACTGCAATCATCTCTAAAGAGATAATAGAAATCGTTCTTAAAGAAACAAATAATCATTACAAAAGAAACAATATATTCATTCTAAAAAGATGATAGAAATTGTTTCAAAAAAGAATGATATTTTTATTAAAAGAATGATGATTTATTTTATCATTTTATTGGAATAAAATATCATCATTCTGAATTAATAATTCTTTTTACTGTTCTTTTACAACAATAAATTTTTATCTGTTCTTTTAGAACAATTAAACAATTATAATAATTATTCCTTTAGATAATTTAATAATCATTTTTAGAAATGATTAAAATATCACTTCTTTCCTTTAGAATAATTTTGTTATTGTTCTTAAGAAACAATTAAAATATTGTTCCTTTTGAATGATTTTTTATATCATTTTTAAGGAATGATTAAATTATCATTCTTTTTAAATGATTTTTTATATCATTCTTAGAAATAATTAAAATATCATTTTTTTTGAACGATTTTCTATATTATTTTTATAAACAATTAAAATATCATTTTTTTTAAAGATAGAGCTGTAATTAATTTTAAAATTTTTAACTAGTTACAACTTTTTATGAATTTTTATATTTAAATAAATTTTACAAGAAGTTGCAACTAGTTGCAACTTAAATTGTAATCTACTGAATTGCAACTTCTTAAATATAATACCATCTTTAATTCCTTTTGAATGATTTTTTATATTATTCTTAAGAAATAATTAAATTATTATTTCATTAGAATGATTTTATTGTCATTTCAATCAGATGATACAAAATCATTTATTTAAAGTATTTATAATAAATTATTCTTAAATAATAAATATACAGTGGCTTCCAAAAGAAACGCAAGTGGCATTGCTTGCCTTTAATTGCCTGTAACTCACTGTGCACGAATG
>CAMKVN010000773.1:0-24000 GCA_946474995.1 Funneliformis geosporum
TCTAGCATCGATATTGGCGGAGTTATGCTTTAATAAATTTAAATATATATTTTGGCCAAAATTATATTAATTTTGGCTGAAATTACGGAATCGGACCTTAATTTTCGCAATTGTCCGCAATATCGTAAATCGCAATTATTCCGCAATTGCCTATTTGCGGACCCATCCTTAGCTATTCCAAAAGCTAATCCAAGAAGGTTACAGATACGATAATAGACTTTCAAATTATTTAGAAGATATTAGAAGCATATATATTGATGAATTCGAATTGGATCCCTTATTTGATTTTTACCACTCAGCCCTAATTCTGTCTTTATCTATCCTAGCTAGTAGACCAGATATTCGTAAAAAGTTTCCTATTAGTGTGAAATCTGCTGTTGAAGGTAGAATGAGTTTATTTACTCTTGAAAAAAATAAACAATCATCGTTCCAGAATCTAATCAAATAAATTATCCCAGCAATAATTTGACCATACTAATCAAAATGTCTTGGGATTGTAAAGACATGAAAGCTTGGAAAAATAATGTTCTCATGAAATTTCTTCATCATCTGAATTTAGTCTCTTTGAAGTATAGACCGGATGCTTTATATGATGCATTCACTAAGGTAAATATTTTAGGATCAGAACATATATTAGCTCTAATGCGAGCATTTTACTAAGACATAATTATGATATAGGAAAATTTGTTTATAGCTATGGAATCCCCATTCTATAACTATATATATTTTTTCACATATCATATCTATCTGCAGATTTCAAATTGATGAAATACCCTTTTTGACTAGGTCGTAGGTTATATTATTAATTTCGTTCATCTGATCTTACTGATCATGAACGAGTACTAGAGGGATCACGTAGTAAATTATTGGAAATATTTTTTGAATTAAACTTTTTATGCGTAGTATAATCTAACAGTTACACATAATCTAATAGTTACTTCATATCTACATTATCATGTCTGCGATTATAACAAAGTATATTGTAGAGCATAAACTTAATAAAGAGATAAGCAATGATGAACTTAATCAGCATGCTCCAACTTTACTTGAGCTTTTGACAGATAAAGTGAAAAGAGATAAGGGTCGATAGCGCTTTCAAAAAGGGTATAATTTTAGCAAAGAGCAGGTATTTATATTAGTTTCTGATCAGAGAATTTGTCAAAATAGAAGTCGAATAACCCCCAAAGAAAGAGGGGATGAAGCAGGAAAGTTAATATATGCCAAGTATCTAACATAATCCCAGATGGAGAAACTGTCGAAATGATAGCTCAGCGAATTATCCAGAATAATCTTAGCGAAAAAGATGTAGTATCTATAGCTAAAGCCTTAGCTGAATCTGCCTTTAATGCTAGTGCTGATTCATCCTGAATCTCTAGGCTTTGAGGTGAGTTGCGAAACCTTGAAGCTTCTGAAAAAATTGTCTCAGCTATATTGATTCTAAAGATAACCTGTTCATCTAATAAAATTCAAAAGGAGCGTAAAGAGCAACGTGAAAATGAAGGAATAGATTTTCCTGATTACTTCTCGCTAGAATTAGTTAAGGAAAGATTGGATAGGTATAATGTGTCTAACACACCCAATGTGCAAGCTCTAGCCGATGTAATGATAATGCTTTGCGTCTGTCCTGCTGACATTAAAGACTTGCGTATTTCTAATGGAAGTGTAACTGGATATTCAAAAAACCGAGATCAACAGGATAATTTTCGGGTGTTTAGATCATTAAAAAGAAATAAAGAGCGGGTTAAACTTCTCCTTACTTGGATTCAGGATGCAATTTCTTCTGAATAGTTGAGGGATCCAGGAGTACGAGGAGTAAAATGGTTCAAAATATTTCTGAAAAAAATAGATTTATTCCTGAAATTGGTAAACCACTCCTTCCTAGCTATTTGCGTAAATTAAGAGCAGTATTTGCAGTCTTTTGAATAGTGCGAAAATTTTATCAGAGGCTATGACTATTGCTAGCCAAGCTCTTCGACATTCGCCTGACAACTATGCCTTCCCAACGCAAAACTATACTATAGTCAATTTTTGATTAAGAGGACAGCCTTATGATCAGGTAACGACATTTGAGTTTTTTGATGAAAAGTAATCATATATATGGATTAGATATCATTTATTAATTTATTTTTTCGCTCAAGATAAGATATAGCGTATATAATATATCACAAAAATGGTAACCGATCAAAAGCATTCATCTAATAGTACACCTAGCGAGCAGGAAGTTATCAGATATACAGAAAAATTAGTTTAGTTATTAAGACTAGATGTACAGATGCTATGAGATCGCATACAAAATACAAAAGTAAATAACGTGCTTTCTAGTGACAATAAAGATGTAGACAAACTACTTGCTATTGGATATGGTAATTGTAGTAAAAAATCCATAAATACTTCATCTGAGTCCAGTTTATCTGAATCATCTGATTCTGATATTGATAAAATAGTAAAGATGATTAAACATAAAAGGATTCAGGAAAAGATACGAGAACGTCAAGCCCAAATGGTAATGATCAAAAGCATCCATCTAATAGTACAGATATTGAGTAAGAAGATATCAGACGTACAGAAAAAATAGCCAAATTACTTGAACCTGAACAAAATGCAAATATGTATAGTATACTTTCTGTTAAAAATAGAATACTAAAGAAACAATTGGAAGATTATTATTCCCAACCTAACACTTTAGAAAGGAGGGTAAAATGATTGGAGAAAAATGTGAGATCCTTAAAAGACGAATTAAAAGTTCTAGATGAATGTGTGGATAGAAAAACTGTAGTCGGCTTAATACAAGAAATAGCTTTCTCACCAAAGATCAAAAAATGTAAGGGTTCCTCCTATTCATCTGAGTCTTCCGAAGATTCTGATTCAGTTGAGATAATTCAGGTAAGAGATAAAAAGATCATCTCTCATAAGTAATGAAGAAAGGCATGATGAAGCAAGGTTAAACAGTTTGTAGTTTGAAGTGATGAATTAGCCAATCAGACTAAGTGATGATATACACTATCATTCTAGGATACCAGATTATTCTCTAACGCTTGTGGATAGATTTATTTATTATTTTTAAATATTATATACCATAATAAAAAATGATGATTGTGAATTGTATAATCGAAGAAAATATCCCTATTGAGGCATCAATTGATATGTTCACTGATGTAAATTGCATTAGCCAAAAACATATTGGTGAATTAGGAATTACATATCATAGTGAAAGCAATAGCATTGTAACTTCGGATGCATCCTATTCCATATTAGGAAAGGTCAATCTGCATATTGGTTTTGAAGATAGCGAGAAGCATAAAAGCACACCCATTGAATTTATGGTTATTGGATTAGATTGGACAGGTCCTGGTTTAACCTTGGGAGATCCTTGGTTCTGAAAAAGTGGTATAACTTTGGATATATGCGATTCAAAACTATTATTAAACAATAATTTTGCGATCTTATTCAAAGAAGTAAACTATATTTTGACATTATCTGATAGTCAGATTTGAGCTATGACTGATTTTCCAATCAATATTCTGGAGCAGTAATCATCAGCTCAAAAGATTTTTTCTTATTGAAAGATATTCTAACTATATAAAAATGTATACAGTTAATTTACTAGAACAACTTCCGCCAGAACTAATACCATTTATTCTAAAGTATCTTCCAGAACGGGACCTAAAAAATTCTTGCAGTATAAATGATATATAGGAAAGAGAGGTGAATCATGTATTATCTGAGAGAATAAAATTTCAAATTTGGGGATTGGCTCAGGGTAATTATACAGTAAAGGAATTTATTTGAAGCTGAAAGAGTGTAATTTAAGCTATGATTATACAGAATGGTTTCTTAAAAATTAATTTCTCAAAGGATTATCACATGAGAATACGTTTAAAGTTCTTATAGATGGTTTACAGGTGCTTGCATTAGATGAGATAGTGGAAAAGCTTAGTCTGGAAAAGTAATCTACCAGCTTGGCTAATTTATTTTTTTGCTGATTAAAGATAAAATATAAAACACAAATCTATTATGAAAATAGATAGTGGCCTTAAGGTAAGAGATACACTTGATTGGATGGATCAAATAACCCCTCCAACTTCACTAGCGTTAAAACCTAAAAAGGCTAAAGATAGCCTAGTACCAATCCAAGATAACCAATTACTAAATGAATTTTTTGAGGCATTTAAGGAATATAAAGCATATACTTCATTATCAGGTCTGAACTTACATAAAGAGAGATAAAAAAAGGTTTCTTTAGAGGCCTTAATCAAGAGGCAAAGATCAAGTTTGCCTATATAGAACCTTCAGATCCTTTAGAAAGGTTATGTAAAATTTTAGTTAAATTGGATGTTTCACTTTATCTGAAATTGCAAATACTGACCAGATAATTTATTTTTTCGTTTGAAAATACAACATATAATACAGACTATTTATGATGCAATCAAGAATTTTTATTATACCAGAATTATTAGAACAGTTTTTACATTTCTTAGCGATAGATAAATCTTTCTATCCTACTTTATATGTTTCCTGATTGTAATACAAATGCGATACACCTATTTTGTGAAAGCGTATTGAGCTAAAGGGAAAAAACTTATATCCTGAACAATCTCTTCCAAATAATTATAATTACTGTGCAAAGGATTACCTTCGATTTAATAAATTCATAAGGATAGAATGTACAAAGAATCTCTTACAATTAAAAAAATTCATAAAGCTAGTACGTAGGAAGCAAATGCCGGTTTATTACTCAAGTGTAACTCATCTCGAAATATCATACTACCATTTACTTTCAAATAAAAAAATCATAAGCATTGTACATTTATGCCCAAATATAACCTATTTGAGTTTCATAAATAGCATAGGATTTAGTAATAGAGCATTAGAACTGATAGCGGGTTCATACCTGAATCTGAAGTATCTCAATCTGTGTGATAATCGGTCAGGTAGCTTTAGAAGCTTTTGTGCTCAAGAAGTGGATGATGAAGGTCTAACTGCAATCGCAGATTCATGTCATAAATTAGAATGTCTAAATATTTCTAATCGCACAGAGTTTTCTGAAATATTAATTTGTAATGTTATTCGTTCTTGCCCAAGACTCCAGCAATTTGACATTTCCTTTTGTGAAATTACTGATATGGCTATCAAAGAAGTTGCTAGATCATGTCTTAATTTAAAATATATTAATTTGAGAGAGTGTTATATTAGCAAAGAGGCTATGGATAAGCTAAATCCAAATACCCATGTCGATAATTACTGGGATCTGAATTATATTCAAGCTGAGATAGAACGAGTGATAGAGCAACTATTAAGACAGGCTCCAAATACTAATATTGGACCTCGGTTTCACTAGTCATTTCGACAACCTAATTCCAGTATATTTATGACAGTTGATTCTGGTGCTGATAACCCCATTATAGCTATAAACAGAGAAACACCAAGGAATTATTTTGAAAGAATACTAGCTGATCTACTGATCTAGCTAATCTGAAGCAGTGATCGCGTAATTTTATTTTTTCGATTAAAGATACAGCATATACTATTTATAGCGCATTCAAGTATTTTTATTATATCAGAACTATTAGAGCAGATTCTATATTTCCTAGCAGTAGATAAGACACTGTATCCTACTCTATTTGTATCCCAATTGTGATACAGATGCAGTGTTTTTATTCTATGGAAACACATTAAGCTAAAGGGGAATGACCTAAGATATGGGCATTATTTTCCAGAAGATTATAATTATTGTGCAAGAGATCATACTCAATGGGAAAGATTTGTAAAAGTAATGTGCGAAAAGCATAAGCCAGCTTATATCTCAAATACAACTCATCTAGAAATTACTTTTTACTATTCACTTTCAGATAAAAAAATAAAAAGCATTGTGAAAACATTTCCGAATATAATTCATTTAGATTTCAAAGATAGTATAGGTTTTAGCGATAAATCACTATTTGTAATAGCAGAATCATATTCTAATTTGAGATATATTAATTTGTGGGATGCTCAAATAACTGATAAAGGTTTATATGCAATTGTGCGATCATATTATAAATTAGAATATCTAAATATTTCTTACTGCAGAAATATTAGCAATAAATCTTTGTTTGAAATTGCAGGAAATTGTCATGACTTGCAAGAGTTTTATTTTGCTGAAGCATGTTGGATCACAGATAGATCTATAAGTTACATCTTAAACTCATGCCTAAATTTACGAAAACTTGATATTGTGTTTAGTCGTGGAGATATCAAAGATGCTAGTACTTTAATGCGAAGATGCTTCAATATAGAGTATCTTGACTTTAGTGGGGTTATGGCTTTGCAGAATGATGTATTAATTATAGCTATTATTAAACAATCTCTGAATTTAAGATATTTAGAGATCAGTCATAATAATATTGGTGATGAGATTATTGAAGCGTTGGCTTATACATATCATAAATTAGAGCATCTCAAGCTAGATAGTTGTTCATTTGTCAGTGAACTATCAATTTGTAATGTTATATGTTCCTACCCAAGACTCCAGCATCTCAAACTCAGATACTGTAATATTACCAGTACGACTATCAGAGAAATTGCTCGCTCATGTTTCAATTTAAAATTTCTAGATTTGGATGGATATGAAAATATTAGCAAAAAAGCCATGCATCAACTAAATCCAAATATTCATTTCGAAAATTTTGATGAAGAGTACTGCTTTAATTCAGAATCTTCAAGCTCTGGCTCTGAAACTGAATCAGATAATGAGGATGTCTATAGTAATAATGCATCTCTTCCTATGTTTATGAGTACGATTGATACTACAAAATGATTTTATTTCTGAACTTATTAATCAAAACAGTAATCACTAGCTCAAAAGAATTTGCTGATCCATGCATAGCGTCTGTCTCTTCATATTGATTGTCTGATTGATTTGTATGACAATAGATTTCTTATATATATCCAAATTCCATCTTTTTTTTCACTTTTAAAACTAATAAATCATGTCTACTATTGCAAGTAATCCTTCATTCGAAAAAGTAAAAGAATATAATACAGAACAACTTGTTACTTTTTATGAGGAAAAAACTTAAACCTTCGTGAGAATGTATTTACAACTCTTCTTTAACATTAAGTTGCTGGCCTTGACTTTCTCCATTGGACTATAGAAAAACTTCATAGTGAACCTTATAACTTTCCTGACGGACCTGCAATAAGACTTATGACGTTAGTTAATAATTTGAACAGCTAAAGTAAGTTCTGTTATGTACTGTAATAGTTTAATGTTTGTACACCTTGCGTGTTCAACAAACGTCTTTCTAGTTGTAGTATTTATCGTTCCTGTGATTTGCTTGTCATTCTGAATACTTTCTTATCTTTGTACTTTCTTTCTTACTTCTTATCAAACACCACTCAAAAAACTCATTCACGTTATTTTAGAATAGGGTAAGCACCACAACTGATTTGAATATACCTATATTACTTTTTGGAAAAGGAAATGCTAACTAGTATTCATCCGTTCATTAGAGATTTCAGTATTATGAAACGCTCGTATTTTGAGATTACACACGAGATCACAAAGATTCTGGACTATAGACTTAAGAAAATCAAAATTGTTGATTTATCTGTTCCAGGATGGTTTTCATGCTCAGGTAAGATGCCAAGTTAGATTGTAAGCTTTTAATACTAGCGATAAGGTCATTGCTTTATTTTTTAGCAATCTATACCGAAACGTATAAAAAAAAGATTGTTCATCAGTTAGGTGAAGAATTCACGCTTCCATTTACTATTACAAGTTTGAATTTGGCAAAAAGGAATAAAACTGGTTTGTTTAAGAAGAAATTTATTTCAGAAGCTCAGAGAGGAGAAAATTTTGTGCAAAAGCATTTTATCGATGAATGCACTGTTATTATAAGATCATTTGATGAAATACAATATGCTGTCCTTGATGTGCACAAATTTGCACTTTTGAATACATGGAAATCAGATTTTGTCATTTTGGATGAATAACACCCACTTGATCCTCTTAACGTTGTAATTGTTGGTGAGATCAGAGTGATTACTGCACAATATGGGAAATTCTCAGATGCAGATGTTGGCCATGCAACATCATTTGGCGAGAAACTTCTTCAGCTCAACCACGTCGAACGTATGTTTACATTCTTCTTACAGATTGCTGTGTGCTCATGATAATTTAAGTTAGCAAAGTTATTAATGATAGATTTCAATATAAATATACACGACTCGCAAAATTAGAATCAGATGATGGTGTACCAGCTGAAGGATGGAAGCAGTTAGTTACATTGTTGTCGCAAAAACCAGCAACACTTGGTTGGGTGGCATCACATGTATATCATAAAGGAGAGGAAATTAAGTTAATAAGATCAATTGGAGTAGGTAGAACAGCCGTTGTATATGAAGGCATTTATAATAGTAATGAGGTAGCCATCAAGGTATTAAAAGATGCCCAATTCCTTCAATGCTTTCAACTGAAAGTGGATGTAATGCAAAAATTAGCTTGCCTGAATTCAAGTACCCTTCTCAAAATCCTGATATTTCATTTTGAGGAAGATTCTAATTCCGGTGACAAAGGTTCGACATTTATCGTCTTGTCTCCTCTGTGCAAACAATTCAGAAATTGGAGAAAAGAGGATATACAGCACATTATTGGTACCTTGAAAAAGGTACACGATATGAATATAATACATCGTGATTTTCGGAAATGGAATCTGTTAAGAGATCAGGATGGTAACGTTCGTATAGCGGATTGGGGATTTGCGGTGAAGCTAATCAATCAACTGCTTTTGCTGGATCTTTGGAAACATTGCCGGATGATGCACTACAGAAGGTCATTGATGGAAAGGAAATCACATATACTCCTGGCATCGAGTTAATTTCAGTGGTACGATCTTTTTATTTACTGCTTTGTCGACCATCGTTGAAGCGCCTTCCATTTGGAGAAAATGACATCAAGGAGGGGGCAAAGATAATCAAGGAATTTTGGAGGTATAATGCACAGTCATCAATGTGGATGGATGAAAATACTAAAAACTGCTGGAGACGCTGATTACGACAATTTAATAACATTTTTAATGGAAATATTCTAAATTGGTCTTATTTTTTGTGTATACCGGAGTTATTCGGTAATTTTTTTTTTACATCAAAAATAGGTGGCAACTTGCGACTTTTTTTTATTATAATTTATTACATAGTTTTAGTTTGCATATTTGTTTTTTACAATCGAAACATAATAAAGTTTGCAGTGAATAAGTTGGATGTTAGGAAATTTTACGCACATATATTAATTTTATCTTTTTATGCCTTTTCTGTCATTGGTGCAATTTTAATAAAGAAATACATTTATTGTACAAAAATCATTTTTCTTGCTTATGATAATCCGTTAATCTGTTAATCGTATTTTCCTTTCAGCTGAGATCTTAGTTTTCATTACTTATCGTTGTGGAATGGACCTTATCCGCAATTTTATACAAATCATTTCTGTTGATAGGTAAAGCGGTGATATCAATTGACCGGATTTCTATCATATTTACCTCGTCTTCTCGCCGGAATCCTGCTCCTTACTGGATGAAATCTCATTCGAAACCAAAGAAAAAAAGGTTAGATGCTTTGCAAAAATACCCAGCAAAATAATTTTTTTTTTCGGCACGGCATCTCAATCGAAAACGAAAGTAGTAAAATTCGTGCAGTTATCGGAAAACACTTCCTGAATTTGCCTCACCGTATTTCCCATATCATAGCCGTAGCAAATATTTTCTTTCTCGAAATTTCTAGCATAAGGTATGATAAGGCCATGGGTTGTGCTTTATTATAGATCTCGCCAATCCAATGATCGGTTTGCCATTCAGTTAAAATCAGGATAATAGGTCATTATTAATTCATTGGTATCTTAATTATTCGGAAATTTATTTTTTTTAAAAAAAAAAGTTGTTACACAGTGATCTTTAATAAGGTTTCCGAAAATTAAACTTTGTCTGACAATATTAGCCAATTGCCATCGGAATTAATCTAAAAAAAAAAAAATAAGTACAAGAGAGGTTTATAATTATAAATTAATCATTCCTGTTTTATAGGAAAAGCGGAGAATTTCAATTGACCAGATTTTCATGATGCGATCATACGTAGCAATTCAATGGAGGATTAATTCCTGGATCGTGTGCATATGTACTGAAATTTGCGGAAAAAAGGGAGTATTTTTCCCCTCTTACATATATTCTAGTACCCCGTGAAGATCGAGAGGAATTCACCCGCTTTTTCACATAAACGTTCGAAACCAGAAAAAATAACCAAATAACAATGCCATAATACCATAAATCAAAGATTATAGGTTCTACTTACTGATTATCTTCTGAAATCTATGATTGAAGGGGGGGTTGATCCAGATTTTCGTGATGTGATCAAACTTGCCAATTCCAAGATCACACTGTGTATATCGCTACAAAACATATAAAAAGGAGGTAAGTTTCATCAGTTGATCTTTTTATCCCCTATGCCTAATTCAAACGAAAAACCAAACGAAAATTCTAATAAAATTTCAAACTTACCAAGAAGTATAGGTAAGTAAAATGGGAGTTCTTATTTTCGGTTCTACTACTTGCAGAATACTTACTCGATTTTTTTTTTTCAGGATTACTCTTGGTGAGAGCAATTGTATATAGTCTGTATTGGTGGGAATAGTTGGACAATTTCTATCGGAAATCTGGTAGTGGAATATGTGGGTGGGAAATTTAGTATTAGCATTAATAGGTAGAAAAAATAGCATTTGTTTTCAATAGCGAGCCCAAAGAATAGGGATGCACTTCGGCAGAGAATAATTTTCTTGGCAGGCCTTGGATCCGTTTCTTTGGAAACTTCTTCCCATGCAAGCCCGCGAATATATTTTATTTTTATTTCGTATCTATTCTAGTAATTGCCGAAGTGCTTAATATCAATGAATATAATAAAGTTTTCGCATGCATGACTTGTGCTCTAATATTTTAATCGTGTATGCTGTATTATAATAAAAAATATGTGTATGCTACAGTCGAAAAAATAATAGTGAATCGCAAAAGTATTTAAAGTTTTGAGTTTATTCAATGAGACCCAATTCTCGAAGATGTTCTGGAATAACTACCAAACATACCTTAGAACAATACAGTTTTCTTCGCACAACTCTTTCTTGAGTTGATCCCGTGCTTGTTGCTTGATAAAATTATTCGGGTCTCCTCTATGAAAGAATTCTATATATTTTTCGTGCTGTTCTCCTTGAACTTCAAACGCGAAACCATATTCTGAATGAAATATATCAAGTTGTAACCCTCGAGAGTATTTAGATGTTTTAAGAAATCCGACCAGCAATTTTCTGATGGTGGTCCAAGATAGTTAATTAAAATTTCACGGCATATATTTTCACGTTTATTTTGACAAAATGGACACCATGAGCCTTGATATTTTACATTAGCAAATGTGGCTGGCATCTTTATAACTGTCAGAAAGACAAATTCCATTGCGTTTCTGCGTCAAATTTTGCATATCCTCAATAGTCCGATTACGTCCAGCACATATGGGCACCATGAATCTCGATTTTTTACACTTTCAAGTATCCAACGGATGACCAAGTGAAACAAAAAATGATGATTCACCATCTTCACCACCCTCATCCTGGTAGAATTGAACTTTAAATACAAATAAATATTTTATTGTAATTATTTTAAATTAATCAACAAACCAACAAGACCTCGATCATAATGTTTGATTATAATTTGGAATTAATGGGTTTAGAAATCATACCTCCATCAACTACAATAGTAGCACCATTAGTAAAAGAACCAGCCTTACTAGATAAATAAATAACGGTACCAGCAATATCTTCAGCTGATCCAATTCTACCTAAAGGCGAAAATGATCTAATTAATTCGCCATGATCTTTTAATACTTTAGCTAACATTTTACTATGATAAGGTCCAGGTGCAATATTATTAAATGTAATTTGACGATTTGATAATTGTCCTGCCATCACTTTTGTTAAATGATGTAAAGCTGCTTTGGAAGCATAATATGCATATTTTTCTGCAAATGTTGTAACCACCAAACCACTTATTGATCCAATATTAATTACTCTCGCTGGATCTTTTGGTGATGCAGCTTTCTCAAGTAACGGTAAACATCTAATATAGAAAAAAAAATATTTTTTTTAAAATAATCGAAAAATAATATATGTATATGTAAACATCTTACGCTTGTGTTAAACTAAAAATTTTTTTAACGTTCAAATTCATAACTTCCTATTATTTAAAAATATAATTAGCTATTAATTAGCTTTACTTGAGAAAGATATATAACTTATTATAATAACCTCAAATGCCTCATCTGAATAAGAAGCAATAGGGGCAGACCAATAAACACCAGCATTATTAATTAAGACGTGTAGCTCTATTTAAATTAATATTTATTTAAAAAATAAATTTCTATTTGTATCCTAATAAAATTCATTCGAACTTACTTCCATCACGTTCTTTAATTTCATTGGCTAATCTTTGGACTTCATTTAATTGTTGTAAATCTGCTGGTATACTAACAGCTTTTCCTGGTCCTGATACAAATTTCAAAGAATTAACACGTGATCAATAATTGCTTTATAATAAAATTTTACCTTTAGCAGATAATTCTTTAGCAACCTTATCACAAGTATTTCTGCTTCTTGAAGAAATATAAACTTTTGCCCCATTAGCTATAAATCCTGTTGCTATCATAAGTCCAATCCTATTTAAAGAAATTAGAAATTTAATTTAAAAAAAAAGGAATTTTAAATTGATAAATTACCCTCTGGATCCTCCTGTAACCAATACAATTTTATCTTTAACATCAAATAATGAATTCAAATCCATTTCAAAAGAAATTTAAGAAACTGATTTTTGATGATTATACCGGATCGATATACCCGATACCACTTCAATTTAATAAAATTTTTATTTTTTAATTATCACAATACAGCGAAAATTTATCAAATGTATTAATTTCCAATTAACGCCATTGTACCCCCATTACCATGTAAAATACCCGGGTACTATAGAGCGTGCTTTTTTCAGACGTCATAAAAAAATGTCGCGTAATTTTTTTACTATGATTTTTATGAGGATATTTTTAACTTGCAATTTTTTTTAGGGATCTAAACTTAGTAAATTTCTTGTGTTGTTACGAGATAATTTATAACATCAATTTGGCGAAAAAGATATCTAAATTCATTATTTTTTTAAGGCATCAACCCATGTGCTCCTTTCACATTTTTGTTGTGTCGACATATGGATGTAGCTTGGTAAAAAACTGGTTAGCTGTTTCCTCTTGTATAGATACGACTAAGGGAATCTTGACCAGAATGATGCCATTTCTACTTAACTAGCTTTTTTTAAATTCTAACTCAAATATGCATAGAGGTTAATTGTTCTGTTTTTTATGTAAGCAATTACCCAAACATGTTTTCTCGTGGACGAGAGAAAGCTCGCTCTCTTTACATTTCATTTAATAAGACAGTGAAAGGATTGGATTGATATAATAAAAAAAGGTAAGTTGTTTATTTATATGACAATGAGTTTGAATTAAATATATATTTTTACAGAGTATATATAAGTATAAAGAGTTATCATATAGAGAAACAGTCAGAATCGAAACTTTAAGCGATAAGTTGGAAGTTGTACCAGAAACAAGATTGAATATAAAACCTTTAAGATTATTATATTTTTATTCGAGTTCTCCTATTTTGAAATTTATATCTAGCATTCTGTAATTGTTTCTTAGTTATGTAAAATAGAACAATAAAAATAGTAATGGTGATGATAAGATTGTTATTATTCTCCATAAATAATTAATAAGTTTTGCCCGATATGGTGGGTGTGTAACAAATTTGTTATCAGATTGATAATATTGATCAGATTGATCGAATTGTTAAATTTGATGATCTATCAAAGAGTGATCTGCTGTGATTTTATTACATTGTGTGTCGAGGTTTTGATCATGCGAATGATCGTCATTTGCTTAATATAAATTATCCTATACATCATATTACCGCGTTGTGCAAAATCTGGGGATAAAAACGCGAGTAATATAAAACAAGAGGCTAACTAACATACCACCAACATATCCAATTCCATCATTTTGGAAACCGACCAATAATCCTGCTGTTATGATCACTAGAGTAAAATTCCTTTTTGTCTCATCATCATCTTTAAGATCACGAGTGTTCATGAAATTTCGTGCTGCAGATGATAATTCCGCTCCAGAAACAAAGAGCATTATACCAATAATTGAATAAGGGAAGTAATTTAGAAGATTGGTTAAAGTTTTTCCAAATAATATCCCCAGGATTAATTTAAAAAATCCAAGGATCAAAACGCTAACTTCGGATCTTGCACCGAAACGATATTGTCCAGCCAATCCACCTGATCCATGACAATATGGGATAGAGCCGAAAAAACATCCAACGATGTTCATAATTCCGATGGAAACGGATATTTTTTCAACCGTATTCAATGAGGATCGTTCCGGGAACAAATCATTAGATAATGCCGCCAATGCGATAACAGAATTGAGAGTTGTCAGTGGAAGTTGTCCAAGAGATGCACTAAGAAATCCGGTTTTAAATTCTTCTAGGGTTGGGACAACAATTTCAGGATGATTAAATGAGATTGATGGTAATGTACTATTAGATACAAAGACCTTTATAATGGCAATTATTAGCCCAACGATGAATAAAATTAATGCCGTCGGCATTCTTTTAGATGAATAAAATGCAAATACGAATATGAAAGATAGAATAGCCCATTCATAATTATCATTCCATTTCCAAGAACTGCCACCCCAACTACCATTTTTTCGAATCATATCGGCAGCTTTTATGATTAGTGTCATGCCTGCTCCCAATTGAATACCTCTGATAATTGGAATGGGTGTCCACTTTTCGATGAATTTAATAGTTCTGGTGATGCCAAGAATAAATATCATAGCCCCAACACCAAGACCTGCCGACATGATTTCTCCTATAGATAAATTTGCCGAGATTGCCACCGCCGCAATAGCTATTATATATAGACTTGATTAATATATATTTTTTTAATTTAAAGAAATGATAAAAATAATGAAAAGAAATTCATTACCTTTCATAGGTTGAACACACATGGGGATTCGAAACATCAAACCGCTAAAGATATTCCATAGTCCTCCGAATATAAGCGAGGAAGTCAAAGAAATCTGTCCGGTGATTGAAAGAGCTAATAAGATTGGAAGTAAAGTGCCTAAATCTCCAAGACTACCACTTAATTCCGATAGAGAAGCATTCTTTTTTATATGTAATGTCCTCTCTTTGACGGATGAGCGAATATAGAGTAAAGGGTTTTTCCAAAAGGAAAAGCCGTGGTTCGAATTTGGAGATTCTATAATTTCGACGATTTCGTGAGAGGTCATGTTTGAAATATCGTCAGGAAATTTTTTGCGATCATTTTATCTTATCAGTTATCATTATTATCTTATCGTTATCAAAAAAAAATTTTTTTTTTTGTTACTTTTGATTTTATCTGTAAAAAAAACTTTTGCTGAATAAAAATAACCAACTAAAAGATAATTTTTTTTTTAGATTGATAATAAAACTGATCATTGATTTTCATGATCGGCGAGAATCCTATTAAACCCTATTAATAATAGACCTAAAAACTAACCTAAAATGTATTATTAGATTTCTCTAAAAAAACTTTAAATTGATATCCTTTATTTTTACATTTTTTATATTACATTTAATTCAAACCTATTTTGTATTAAATAGTGGCTCTCAAAAATATTGCATCATCCGAACACACAAATTTTAAAATAGCATTATCTTGTGATTAATAAAATTGGTTATTAGACTCATCATAACGAGTCTATTCAATGGTATAAAAAATCGTTGCGTAGTAATGATAAAAAAATTTTGTTTTTAATCATTTACGCGATCTTTTCTTATGTAAATAAAGAAATAAATTAACGCAATTATATTAAAACTTTGGTAAATAATTTTGTTACCATTTCGTATAACCACCATTAATTTTAATTATATTATTTATACGTATCAACAAACTTTTTGCATATGGATCCCAATTCTTGAATTGCCGATTCAAGACGTCTCAGATGATCAATTCAAAAGGTTTTCTATGGGATTTAAATAAGGAGAAAACTAGCCAATCAAGAACTTTAATGCTATTATCAAGCCATTGCTTTGTAAGTGTGTTTAGGATCATTATCCTGGAAAATAATATTATTCTTATTCATTCTATGCCACTCGATAAATCTTCCTTCAAAATTTGATGATATAAATCCCCATTCATATGTCCATAAATTCGACATATGGGGTGAGTGCTGGGAATAGGGACCAAATTGTAAAAAAAACTTTTTTAAAAATAATTAAAGTTCTGGATCAAATGATAAAAATTGTATCTATTTACTTGGAAATAAATTTTTGAAAAAAATTTCAATTTGATCCTTTTTCTCAGTTTTCTCAGCACTCACCCCATATGTTACCAACTCCGTAGTCATTGGGAATCAACAATAAAAATCGAAGAATTATTTAAAAATTACGAAAATTAAAATTTCAACCATAACCAAATGAAGATAGCGAAGAAATTTAATCTTCTTTGTGATCTTCAAAATAATAGACATTTTTTTTTTTTAATAAATTTATTTAAAAAAAACAAGGCGTCGGATCGTGAATAACCAAGGTCTGAAGGTCTGATACTGGTTTTCTGCTAAATCGAAACTTTTTTTTTGCTTTTTAAATGGTAGTGAAAATGATAGCAAAATATCAACAAATGAAGTATATGTAGGCAACATTGGTTAGAGGATTTATTTTTGAATAAATGCAATTCGTGCATGTGAAGTGCTGTGCTTGATAATTGGAATAAAAATTTGGTACAAACCAATTTTTTTTTGAAGGACCTGCCTTCAGGAAAAAAATGGTAGCCCGAGTCTCATGACTTAAGATTTTCGAGCGATTTTTTGTTTCTTGATAACATACTGTAAAGAGACATGCTGAAAACTTGTAATCATTTTGTTTATATGTAGAACTTCTTTTTTTTGTGCTGATGAGCTAACCAACAAAGCAAATTTTGCTAAATAAGTTTAAACATTCTTAGCAAATTACTTTATGCTTTTCATAGAATGAAGATTCTATTATTAGTTTTGTTTTTTCTTTCATAACGAAAAATAATCTAATTAATTAGATCGAGAAAAAAAAATTTTTTTTTCTCTTACATCTTTGGGAAACATATCCGAATATAAATTTTATTTAAAAAAGGCAATAAAGTAACTCCATAATGTAATTTGATTTCACTTCAAAAAAAAGTAATATACAAATGATTAAACATAACAATCGTTTGAAGGGCATATAGTAATCGAACTTTCATATGAATCGATATGATAATATTTATATATCAAATTTTTTTGATTTTTATGTTTAATCCCAAAAAAATCCCACTTATCACACCACCCGCTATAATTTATAATAGTTTTACCACTCATAAAGTGAAGACTAGACTACATGGTGAATCCGTCTACCTATCCGAAGACATGGTGAAAGAGTCTACCTATAACCATCGCCTTCCTCCACAAGAGGGAGTATAAACACTCACAGAAGTGAATGCAAACTAAGGAACAAACAGATGGATTCTATTCTTATTTATATTAAAAATGAAAATTTGTGAAATTGTGGGATTCAAAGATCTTCATGATCGAACACTAATTATGGAAATATATGGTTGATCATAATCAATAACGTGATTTAATAATTTTAATAGACAATCGTTTGTATATATTTGTAAAATTTATAACAAAGAAATAAAAAAATAAGATTGTTGGATTGCAAGTTGAAGTTTAAAATAGTGGAAAAATTTATTGATAATGTAGGAGAAATAGTTATATATGAATTAATCGAATCCAAACATGAACAAATAATTTATTAAAGTGGATTGATATCTATACTAAACTAATAAAATTTTTTAAAATTTAGTTAAATTTACTTAATTTTTCATCTTTAAATATAAAACTATCACAACAACTTTCATATTAATTTATATTTTAAATATGAAATAAAAAATAGAATCAAGAATATTTTTAATTATTAAATATAAATAATTCTTACTCTATTAAATCAGCAAACTTTTGAATGTTAATTGTAAAGTAATATAATATATTTAATTACATAATAATTAATGATAAATTAAAAACATTTATAGGTAGATTCTTTAGAAAAAATATATTAATAAAGAATTTTAAAAGAAAAAGTTAGACTCTTTATAATGTAAATATTTCAAAAAAATAATTATATATAATTGTAATATATGGTTTAATATTTATTATAAAACAATAGGTTATCAGATCAAAATTAGAAAAATTAGAAAAAAAATGGATTATAGAATTATAATTTGAAGATTTTAAAATATTTGATTCTGTAATAAAAAATTCTTAAATTAATATGTGATTAATTGAATTAATTTAGTATGATTATATTTTTGATGAAAGATTTTAGTAAATTAAAATATTTACAAAAAAGAATTTATGAAAAATTCTTAGATAAAATTAGAAATATTTCTTTGCTTCTTTAATCTGAAATTACTGCAATATTTATTTATTTTTCAATAAATCTATTTTTAATGGTATTAATCACATGTCTTTTAAAAGAATTCAAAACTAAAAGTGATTGAAAATTACTTAATAGATTATGTTAATTCTATATATTTTTAATCTACTATAACATTTCATTTTCATTTATACATCATTTTCATTTACGTAAATATTAATATATCTTGTGAAAAAAAAATTTTAAAATATTTTTAATTTAAAAATTAGGTTGAATCAATCCTGATAAGACTGTTTTTAAACTGGTTAATAGATCAGTATTTATAATCCTCAGTCTTAATTCTAAGGACCAGTCCAAACAAGTCTATATAATATATAGCATATAGCTATAAAATAATTAATTTATGAATAAGATTATGATATTATCCTTAGGTTTTAACTAAGGAATAAAACCATTCTTAGACTGATTATTTAATCTAATCACTGATCCTAAGATCCTTTTCATTTATAATATAGTTGAATCTCACTATAACAAATTTAAATAATAAATAACTAATTAATTAAAGTTACAATATTATGCTCGCTCTTAACCAAATATAGGTTAACCTATAACTATTGATTCTGAATATTATATAAAAATGACAAATTTTATTCAGGTTTTTTTAATAGAATTCAGAAAAAAATTTATAAAAAAAACTGAGTAAAAAAGGATAAGCAAAAATAATGGAAAAGATAAAGGAAAAAAAGACTAGTTAAAATTATGAAATATGAAAAAGAATGAAAATAATTGAAAAAGAAGTGATAATAATAGAAAAGAAAATAAGAAGCAGATTATTGAGAGTCATTTTGAGTTTCAAATTAAAAGAAATTGTTAGAAAGATGAATTAGTGATTCTAAAAACATAAATTTGAATTTATATTAAAATAATATTAAAATTAAACTAAATAAATTTCTTATCTTGATTTCTAACAGCCAATCTCATATGACTTTTTTTTTTTGAATCTGAAATGCTAAATAACATAAATATTAAATTTTAATAATAAATTTTTTCAATTAAATATCAATTAAAAAGTTTTATTATTTTAGCCTAATCTTTTCTAAAATGAGATTTATTTTTCAAAATCTTTTTTAATATATATTCACTTTTCTTTTGTGTTCTTATCAACATATAATTCAAATAACTAAAAAATTAAAATTATAAAATTATTATTGTAAATACAATTAATATAATATTATTATTCTTTTATTTATTAGTATTTTCTTTATCAGACCATTTGATAGTGATGGGCATTTTTAAAATTGTTAAATTGTTATTTGAGATAAATTTAAAAATTATCAATGTAAAAGATTGAACAATTAAAGAAGCAAAAATACAATAAAACTTTTCTTATATAAAATTGTATCAAAATATATCAGTATTCAATGAGTTAGCAAAATATCTAATTTTATGCAAAATTCAAAGAAATTATCTAATGTTTTAACAATTTTAAAATTTACATAGTTTTTACAATTGAAATTTTTGCAATTTTAAAATTTGCACAGTTTTTATAGTTTTGTAATTGCAATTTCAAATTTAAATTACAGAAATTAAATAAATTGAATCAACAAATTAATTACTACCGATTCAACTGATTAATCCTAGATTCAACATTAAGTAATCATTTTATTATAAAAATTCATTATATTCACTCGTATAATTTGCTATAACAAAAATTCAAAATATAGAAATTGTAATCACTAGACTAATCTGTGTGATAATAATTTATACAAATGTATTTCAACATTAACTCAAATTGTTTACAGTAGCAAATAAATTTTATTATGGATAATCAAGGTTACAAAAATCTTTTAAAAAATATTTTTCACTTTTTTTTTTAACGCTTTTATAATTTTATATTTTATTATCATTATTGTGAAGATTTTGATAATGTAATAAGTATTCAAGATTATGAAGAAGACTTTCAGGATGATGATAAAATAAAAAATAATGATTTTGATTCTAATATTCAAAAGGAGTTGACAATACTAAGATCAAAAAAATAAAGGAGTTTCTAAATCAATTGTATAAGAGCATTTTAATCTTAATAATGATCATTAAAAGATGTAAAATTGTATTTTCATCATCAACAGAAATATTTTTTTTAAGAAAATATTTAAATTCTCATAAAATCGTAGTATCTAAGCAAAGACAAAGAACCTTACATAATAATTGCAATAATCTATATTCTAAAAATAAACAGCAAGAGTGTGATAAATATATTATTAATTGAATTATTTGTAATAAACTATCTTTTAGTATTATAGAATGTCAGGAATGGAGATAAATAATCAATAAATTTGATCTAATATATTGATTTCATAATTGACATACAACTAAAGATCAAATAATAGCATTATTTTAAACTAAAAGGAAGCAAGTGAAGCTAGTAATAAGTAAAATACTAGGAAAAAATAGTTTTAACTAGTGATATATAGACTGCATCTAATAATACAGCATTTTTTATCCTTATAATTCATTATATTGATAATTCATGAAACTTAAAAACTTTTTTACTTTTACTTGATATTATTTTAATATTAGTTTATCATAGTAAAATCAATATGACAGAAGTTATATTAGAAGTTTTATATAAATTTAATTTGGCAGAATAAGCACTAGCTTTAATAATAAATAATACAGCTTTAATAATTACTTGTAGTAAAAGTCAATTAAACATGCAATTTGCCTTCTTTCAACTTTTAATTATGCAACATATGATGACATTTATTCAGTTTTTTCTTGATATTTAAGAATATTTAATCTAATACAAAAATAATAATAAATTTTCACCAAATATGATGGCAAATGCAATTTATAAAAATTAGAGAAATATTTGTCAATTTTAGATAAATTATCACAAATTTCTTTATTATTAAATCCAAGAGCAAAACTATTCATATTTAAAGATAAAAATAAAATTAATGAAGCAAAAAAGTTACTATTAAAGTTAAATGGATATTCCTTAACATCTACTTCACTTATTGCATTCTTATCAGATGATGTTGTGAATACAAGAAATTTTTTTAAACAATTATGGAATAATAATAATAATAACTTAGCTATTTTATCACAAGTAAATAATATTTAAGAAAAGTTAGATAAATATTTAGTAATACCATTAGAAAATCAAATTGATCTTTTATTATGGTAACAATCATAACAACAAGAATTTCTGATTTTAAGTCAAATGTCAAGGGATTATTTGTGTATTCAAGCTACAAGTGTAGCTTCAGAGTAAGTATTTTCAATTATTGGATAAGTTATTTTACTATTAAAAAATAGATTAGAAGCAGAAATAGCAAGGGTAACATTATATTTAAAAAGTTGGTTTTGTCAAGGTATTTGTGAAAAATAATGTAAAAATTCTTTATAATAATGGAATTATATACTGTTATATAAGTCAATTACGAAATTTACTAACTGAAAAATAGACTTCAACACATATAGCAAAGTTTTAGGTATCTGAAGAATAATGATTTAACTTAATAAGTTTAAGAACTTATTTGTGTTAATAAAACTATTAAATTAATAATATATCAATTTATAAGTATAGGAAATGTTGAAGATATATAAAATATAAATTGGAAATATATATAAATACTTCAAATACAATAGGAAAGCAATAATAATGGATTGGGTTTTAGGTCATGAGTTTAACAGATCAATGTTATGGGAATAATGTTTGGTTTATTAATAAAATATAAGTAGATCAATATGATTCAATAAACTAAATAAGTTCTTATTTACGAACTTATCAATTTATAAATTTCACAATAAATTCTCTAATTAACTTTGATTAAAACTAAATTGAACTTAAATCTAACTTTCTCTAACTGTCTGTCTCTTTGATTCCAATCACAACAATTTTCTATCCTATTTATATAAAATATTTGATCTACTTCTATTACTATTTCAAGATAAAGTAAAACTATTAAAGCTAAAGAAACATTGTAACCCTCATTAACTTAGTTAACTACATTAACTATTAATCTGTAGAATTATAATAGCAATTACTCTTTTCAAATTATCTCTGCTTCTATTAGTCCAATAATCTTATATTTATATTCGTTAAAAAGCTTTTGATGAGACAGTTCTAATGATCATATTTTCATCAAAATATAATTATTAAGTCAAAAGTTATTTTATTCAACAATACATATATATAGTTCATGTAAAATAAGTAGTTATTGGTGAATAATTAAATAATTAAAAAGTCGAAAAAATGAACTTAAAGAAATATAAACAATTTTATTTAGTATTAGTAAATTTTTTATATTTTGTTTTATTTTATTAATACTTTAATATAATAAAGAATACTTTATTTAGTTTTATTAAAATTAAACTTAATTTATAATATATGCTATTTTTATAAAGAACTGGTCTTTAGACTGGTCTTATAAATCAGTTTAGACTGAAAGGAAACAAATTTAAGACTAGATTGGACTGATAGAAAGACCTATAATTAGGACTGGTCTTATGATTAGTCTTAAGATTGACTTATAAACTAATCTTAAGACTGACTTATTGACCGATCCAGTCTAAAGAAATATAAAAAAACCAGTCTTTTTAAATCAGACTGAACTAAATTGATTCATTTTATTAAAAATACAAGTAACTGAAAGTTTAGTTACATTAGTTAAATATGATAAATCAATAGTAAAATGAGTTTTTTTATAACTAGTTATATAAATAATTACTGTTAAAGTATCATGTTAATCTAATGTTATATTTGAAGATAAATTGAAATCTTATTCATATTACTAATATATAATCATATTAAATTTTTTAATATAAAATAACTTTGTTGTTTTTGTAAAAAATCATCTGGAAGATATTATGTGATATGAGTTTATTGACATATGGGATGAGTATTGGGAAAATAGATCAGATTGATTTTTTTTTTAAAAAAAAGTTTCTAAGTAAAATAAATGTAGATTTGGTCATCTGATTCAGATCATTTGTTATTTTAAAAAAAAATTTTTTGTTGATTTGATCTTTTTTCTCAGCACTCATCTCATATTACAAATTAAATCTTTTTATAAAACTTTCAAACATGCATTTAAAAATTTAAAATTATTAATATTTGAATAAAGATTAATAATTTTTAGCTATAGATTTAGTCTTCTTAATAATTATGTTTTATGTAATAGTTTTTGCTACTTGATGCATATCTGTTATTTATTAAGGATAATTTTTTTAAGTTCTAAAAGATATACTTCTCCCACTTTATGAAGTTTTTGAATATAATAAGTTGTATTTTCTAATTGATTTTTTTGGTTTTTTTCAATATCATATTTGTTTAGATTAAGGTTGCTGGATGAAATCCAAAGTTTAGACAGATGTCTAAATAGTAAAGGTAAAACTTGGTTAAATTATATTAAAATCTTATTAAAAAATCTGCAAAA
>CAMKVN010000774.1:0-23992 GCA_946474995.1 Funneliformis geosporum
ATATATTATACATAATTTCAGTATATTTTATACATTTTTTACGAATATTAAAACGTATTATTACCATATACAATTCCGTATATAAATTTCTTATAGGGTAGATTGATTTGACAAATATTTGATTCAATTTGATTCAATTTAATCAAATTCAAATTGATTCAAATTGATGCGATCAAATATTTAAATTTGATTTGATATTTGATTTGATTTGAAAAAATTAAATCAATTTAAATTGCTTAAATATTTGATTCAATTCAATTTTGAGGAACCCTACTACTCATTATAAAGTGTGTGATTCTCATTATGTTTACAAATATCTAACTGCAGCAAATTCTTAGGTTATTCCTTCAGCTCTCTTATTATAGAATGCGAATATTAATGCTTACAGTTAAATTTCATAATTTATGAACCCTTAATAATTTTTCAGTTATATACAATCACAATATTTTATAATAATTTTATTATAAAATATTTTCAGTCGTATTCAGTCACAATTTATTAGTAGTTTACAAATTATAAAATTAACTATAATATATAACTAACGGAGGGTTTGCTCAATAAATGATAAAATACATCATTAAGAGAGAATTCTCTCATATATTTAATATACAGAATGGTGATATATTAAGAGAACATGTAATTGCATGAGGACTCAGTTCTATAAAATTGATGATTTTGTTTTAGGTTATCAAATTTGTAATTCATACAGTACTATGAAATTTCTCATCACTAAACTTCCTAATACAAGATCTCGTTTAGTATTTCCTATCTATTTAATACATAAAAAAGATAAAAAACCTTATTATGATAATACTATATCCAAATATATGATATGATCTATCTTTTCTGAATTTGATCTATTTACTTATCTTCAATATTTTAAAAGGTATTCAATCTCTCCTTCAAGACTTTTAACTAATTGATTAATTTTTCATGATCAATTGAACAATTATGTTATAAAATGTTCTAAAGAAATAATAATGAGATATTATTTTCTTAAACTTGAAAATATTGAATTATACTTCTATTAGAGGTTTCTTCTTATTATATCTGTAAAAGATGAATATGACTAAAGATGGTTCCCATAATTATTTTTAAAATTTTTAACTAGTTGCAACTTAAGTTGCAACACTTTGAGTTGCAACTATTTATGAATTTTTATATTAAAATAAATTTACAAGGAGTTGCAACATACTGAGTTGCAACTTCTTAATTATGGTGCCTATCTTTAAATATGACTATAGGATAAGATCCAATAGAATATACAGATAAAAATTCTTATTACTATTTCCTGATTTTTGATAACCTTACAAATTCAAATTAAAAATAAACATTACTTACGTATCACTCATTTAATAATCAATTTGCTAAATGCTAAACTGATTATCACAGTTATTACATCAAGAACTCCAAACAATAATTCATGATATTATAAAATTACAATTAGAAAATATTAAAATGCTTTCTTATATATTACTTGAAACTGCTACTTAACTTATCTTAAAATTAACCAGTATTATGTTTTATTAACAATTTCATCAAATGATAATATTAAATGACCGTATTATTTCATTACATGTTTTGCAGAAACAGGTAAATTTATATTACAAATCTACTAATAAATATTCTTAAATAAAGAAGATCTAATTATCTTTAACTGGCTCCTACTGATATTACTATTCAAAATGTAGAAGGAAGAATAATTCATTCTGTAGTACAGATTATTTTAAATAATGATCATTTTCATATATGTGTATATATTGATAAAGAATTAAATAAATTATTAAAAAAGGTTTATACCATTATTATAGAAGAAATTTAGTTCAGCTCTTTAATTTTATATCTGATCTTTTTACTAATCTTAACAATAATGCTATCCTTTTTAGTAGAATAAATGTAATTATAGTAGGTGATCTTATTCAATTACTACTACCTATTACAGGTCAACCTGTATTTTGTTCAATAACCTGAACTTTATTTTATTCTTTATTCTTAATAACTTTATAATATCAATAAACTGATTGCAAGTTCTATCAAATTCTTATAAGAAGTTCAAATAGGTAATATATTTGCTGAAACATGACAAATGTTCAATCAAAAATATTTTGAATTTTTAATATAACTAGTGATTGATATACAGTGAACTCTTGATATAACGAATTCTAGGATCTGGATATCAACTTCGTTATAAGCTTATAACGAATTTTTTAAAGAATTTAATTGGCTAGTTCACTATAGTAAAGGTAATTTTAATATATTTGATTTAAAAATTCGCTATATTAAGGGTTCGCTATATCAAGGTTTGACTGTACTTCTTAATACTACCAATATCATTGGCTTTAAAGAAAATGCTCAACAAATTAACTGAATGATTTATAACATCCTACTTGTTCTTGAAGAAATATTTCTTATATTTCTTATATCTTAAGCTGTAGATTCAGTAAATTTTACATTATAAGATGCTTTTTTTTTCTAAAAGTTCTTTAAAAGTAAAACCAATTTGTCTTCTTCTGTAAGATTATAACCAGGTACTTGTATCATATGTCTTAATAATAATTCTTTGATTGAGTAAAGCATATATATATATAATTAAATAGTTGAAATTATTATGAATCTAAATCTTATTAATCAGTCTATTTGAGTCACATTTTCTGTAAAAGATTCTATAATAGACACAACCATTTACAAGCAAACACATCACTTTCAACTATATGGAACAACTGTCATAAAACTTAATATCCACTATAGAATTGCTTTGCTTTTACAATTCATAAGATATAGGGTTTAACTTTATCAAACATTTCTTTTACTTTAGATCAAAATATCTTCTCAGTAGGTTAAGTTAGAGATGCAATTTGGTCAATCCGTATTATCTGAATTGTTATTTGATCAAAAGTTTTCAATCCAAATGTAAATCCTTATCCGTTCAAAAAAAACCCATTCTCAGATATTATGCGAATGATCCGGATGATCCGAATATTAACGAATGATCTATAATCCGTTCAAATTATAAATTTATGCATTCAGAAAATCGTGTTATTAATTTATTGCATCTATTAGCCAATTAAAACTTTTAACTTCAAAAAAAAAATTTGTTTCTGTAAGCAAAAAATATTATTTTTATTAATTGTTACTATTATTAATTATTTGTGTAGGTGAATACTATCCAAAATATTAAAATTTCTTTTCAAAAACATTAACCTTTTAAAAAACTCTGGACTAATACGTGTTCTTTTAAGTCCTATCAAATTTTCGCAGTCCGAAAACAACCTTTCGCTTGGAGTTGAAGTGGCTAAAACTGAAAGATAGGCACGTGCTAATTCACTAATTATTGGAAACTTTTCTTTGTTAATCCTCTACCAAGAAAAAGGGTCTGAATTAAATGGAATTTGTAAAACTGCAAGGTATTTATCAAGTTCACTTTGATTATTATTAGGTGATAGATGATTAAAAATATTAAAAAGGGTTGGTTTATATAATGTAGGGGAGGGTGTAGAACCAAGAAAAGGAGTAGTGTTAAATCAGATGAAGATGAAGAAGGTCGAGTATATAATGACATATTAAATTTCATATCATTATATTTGTCTTGTAAAGAATACCGGGTTGATCTCATTTCATCAGGCACAAAGTCAAGTTTTTTGATTTGAGGGTCAATAATAGATGGTAAATATGATATTATGCGATCTTTTTTCCAATAAAAAAGCATTGCATAATATAAAGTTTTTTTACTTTTTCTAAAACTTCTGATATCTGCATTAGCCTATTTAAATTAATTTTATTGTTATTATTGTTAGTATTATCTGGATTATCTTGATTCTCATCCTATACAAAAATATCTTCAATCTTCTCAATATGAATATTTGTTGTACTTGATTCAGATTTGGGCTTGAGATTGTCAATAATTTTAGCTATTAAAGATTCATTATACCATAAGTAGAATAATTACTACCTCCAAGATATCTGGTTGCTTCTTCAAAACGTCTTAAAATTGGTATCAAATCATGAAGTAAGTCCTATTCATCATTTGTTAACATTATTTTAGATAGCTATTGAGGATCCTTTTTAGAATTCTGATCGACTTTCTCAGCTAAATTAGCTTTAAGTATACAAATATATCCTTTTAATTCTAAAAATCGACACCAAGCTAGATAGCTAGAATTCTAACGGATAGATACATCAGCAATAATATGTCTCAAGTATTTTGCAGTTTTTTCAGTAGGCTAATTAATAAATAAATGTTTTTTTAATTAATTTAATTAACAAAATAAAAAATTTATATTTTTACTTACTATAGGTGTTCTTGAGGATTCAGAATTCTAAGAATTTGTAAAAATTATAAAATTAGAATATTTATTAATAAATTATTTTTTATATTTAATAATTTAAATACAATATAAAATAAAAAAATTATTTAAATAAATTATTAATATTAGTAGAGAAAATTTTTTTTTTTATAAATATCAACATCAGAAAGAAGACAATTATTTTATTTAAAAAATAAATTATACATTTTTTTTTAAAAAAAAAAACTATTTTAAAAACAAAAAAAATCATTCTTTTTAAAAAAATAAAAAAAGAAGTTTTTTTTTATTAAATATATTAAATACAACCTCATTTAAATCTATTGATCGCATAAATTGTTTTTGAATTTTTTCAAGATGTTCTGATTGCTTTGGTCTTATAAAAAAATCAATGAGACATTTAACAGTGCTAACCAATAATTTGATAGATTTTAAACCTTTTCCAACCACAAGTTATAAGGCATGAGTAGCACATAGCTGCCACATTATATTATTTGCCACAATTTCTAAATCTTAAATAGCTTTTCACATATTTGAACTATTATCCGTTATTACCATAAAAACTTTATCGCAAAGTTCCCATTCATCCAATACTATAAGTAATGTATCTCCAATATGATCAGCTATATGAGGATAAGAAATATATTGAACTGAAAGAACAATTTTATGAAGTTGAAATTCTGGATTAAGATAGGAACATGTTATTCCCAAAAAACCTTGATGATTTCATCTTGTCTAAAGATCATAAGTTAAAGATACTGCATTAGCATCTTTTTCTAATTTTTCTATAATTAGCGGTCTTGAATAATTATATGCTTGATGAATAATTTTTTTAATATATTTTGTATTTGGAATTTGAAATCTTGGATCTAATTGAGAAATTAATTTTTTAAATGCTGGACTTTGAATAATAGTAAGTGGTAGAGAATCACATAAAATCCAATCTGCAAGATACTGACACAATTCAAGTTGACGTGATTCTTAATGATAGGTTTTTTTAGTAAGTATTTACATGATATTTTGATTCAGATTTATTTGCTTTTAATATATTTAAATTATTAGCATTATATTTATAAAATTAATATAATCAAATTTTATAAAAAATTACTTACAGTATTAACTTCTTGCTTAACTTGTTCCGTTATTTCATGATTATTTGCAAGATAAACAGCACAATTACCAGTAGATATACCAATTCTATAAGTTCTTTCACATTTCTTTCCATCTACTATTTCTACTTGATAAACTGCATATCTTACTCCATCTTTATAATTAGATTTAAAATGTTTTCAAATCTAACTTCTAATTTTACTTCCTCCACGGGTTTCATTTAGTTTAACTTTTTTTTGGTTTAAGTTTTGTTCTAATTCAGTGTCACTATTATTATATGATTCTTCAACCATTGTTATTATTGGTTCAATATATATAAAAAAAATGAAACACAACTTCACAATAAATTTACCAATTATAGTTTTAATTAGCCAATCATATTAAACAGATTATGCGAATTTATACGGATCATCTAGTGATCATCTATTCAAATTTTCATAATCCGTATATCATTCTGTCAAAAAAATTATAATCCGTATTGCATTTAAATCCAGATTTTGATCAGATGACTAGATATCAACTGAACGAATCACATCTCTAGGTCAAGCTTTATGTTGCTATTCTACCTGGGATAATGTTGAGATTTTTCATCTTAACAGATCAGCATTCATGACTGATCAGAAGATGATCTTAAAATATCAAAGATTACAAGACCAGGGTTGGCAAAAGACCTTGAAATGACCTCAAATGACCTTATTGTTATTATAAATTTCAAGTCAAAAGACCTTATAATTTGCCATTACTGTACAAGATATCTCATGATTAAATCATAATTTTCAATCATAAAATACTTATTTTTAAAAATAAAAATAGCAAAAGATCACATTATTTGACTGATACTTTTGAACATTCACTATTATGTTATTAAATAAATTGTTTAATTAAAATCATAATTTACTTATCACAATTATCAATTCAATTATAAAAAAAAAATATATTGAAAAAAAACATGCTCTGTAAAATCATCCAATCAATTAATTATGATTTTCTATTAATTTACTCATTACGATCATCATTTCCTGTATGACAAATTACACTTATATGATGCATTACACTTGTGTGATACATTAAATATGCTGGAAAAAAAAATCGCTAGTTTATTTATTAATTTTCTCCTGCTATAAACTTTCTAAATAACTAGGAAATTCTAAATTATCTGTAAAAAATAGAGGGAGATTCGTTACATTACATTAAAATCAACTTCTTTGTACGCGATTGATAAAGCTTAATGAGTCATTAAACAGATGAAAATCGACAATATATCACATAAGATCCATTTTGCTTGATCCATTTTGCTTGTATATCATTTATAGGATTTATTCATTTATAATATGCGGAGTAACAATGAATTTTTAGGATTTAATGGCTAAATTTAATTGGACGTTAATTGATCAATTGACAATTGGTAAAATTTGACGGCGCTTTTTTTATCAAACACCAATTAAATTTAGAGGCGTGACTAAAGAATATTCTAGATTCGATTTCTAATGATAAAGTGTTATTTACAGATCTGTTGTGGAGAAATTCAGGCAACTATGCTACTTAAGGGCGCTATCGAATTCTGAATCTGATATATTCTTATGATTCGTCTTCACTGTCATATTCATATCAAATACTTACTTAATCTTGTGCTTTTTTCCTGCTTCTTATCGTCAAACCTGCCCCCCAAAACATTCCCATTATAGTAAATCAACCTGCTGCTGGTAATTGAGTCATAATAAATTAGTCAACACAAGTGAATGCGGCTATCTTTTATTCTTCTCACCAATCCACTTCCGTGGAGAATCTCACATATGGCTTTGGACAAATGGTATGTATATTATTGTAAAAGTATTCACCTTCTATCACTAATCCTATATCTAAGATCCATAACGCACTCTAAAGTTTACAAGAGCATTGTTTTTGAACAGTTTCAAGATAATTACTTCCTCACTGAGTCTAATCCCTACCTTGGAGCCATACTCAATCACGTAGTTATATATATACAAAACAACCCAATGTCTCAAACAAGCAAGTTCAAAAATGATTCAAAGATATGATGACTCGCTTGAGCTCACATTGGAGGAATAAAATGGTTTTTAAGGAAACAAATGATTCGTCATATCTCAATGGGGATAAGCTTAGAAAAGAAGCTTTAAAACAACAGTTTGTCTCTTCAAAACAAACTAATCTCGATAAATTTATTACTATAATAACTTGAAGAATGAGGCAGAAGATTGAGTAGGAATTCATTTACAAATGTTCCAATACTTATTATAATAGGATTTATCATTCCTGACTGTGTTCGGAAAGCATTATTTAATCTCAGTTGGATTATATCGATTTATTTTGCCCATATTACGCAATAAATTTCGTGAAAATGGAAATATAGTGGAAATAGTGCAATATCACCGAGATATTCGTACTTCGAACATCATGTTAGATACTGAATCATACTTATTGATTGGGGTCAGCAATTCATAATCCTAATAAAACATTAGTGCCTTACAAAGGAACAACCACGCCTTCTGTCTTAGATAATGATATGGAAAATTATGTTCCAAAACCAGCAGATGATTTACATTCTTTTGTGTGCACAATGTATTTTTTGCGTAATCCACTGAAGCAGCCCGATCTAGTATACAGGCTATCAAAGATTATTGGAATAGTGAATTATGGAAAAGATGTCAAATGCAGCAGACAACAATTAGGTTAATGTATTAGAAAAATTATGTGATATTTTTATTGTATTTCTCACTATAATAATACATTTCTTTTGCATGTTATCATTTTTTTCATCATTTATCTGAGTTCTTTATACTATGCTCTTGTTACCATTAGAAAAAATGTGTTTTAAAAGCCAATCATATCAAAAAGTTTCGCTTATATCTGAATTTTTTAATATAATAAAGCTTTCGAATAAAATTTAAGGCTTATGCATAATATTGTTTATTGCATGTATATTAATACCGTATGTTTTAACCCACAAATCGAAATTTGAATAGGGAAGAAACACTGAACTCAAGAATAAAATATCGATGAGTTGGAGAAAAATAGGAGATACTGTTGCTGAGAATGCTGAATTTAGAGCTAGAATTGTGAAATTGGAACAGGATATTGATGAACTTAAAAAGAATTAGAATCAAAGAAAAATCGCAAAATTTCAGGGAAAATGTATTCTAATAGCCCAGATACTTCTTAATGAGGAGTCTATGGTTGATTTGACCATCTTTTATGGAAGGGTTAGAACTTGATGTCTCTTTCCGACATCATCGAATTGCATAGAAGCACGATATCGGCTTCATAGTACTAGTAAGTATAATGATAAGGATATTATTGTTATTCGTAATCGGAAAAAAAGACCCTTGTGTGTTTAATGCCCAAACAATGCTATCCATTTATAAGTTGGCGGTAAAGTTAGAAGTGCTGCAACAAAAAAAAAATAATCAATAAAATAAATGATTGATAGAACAAATAGATATAAAATTACTAGATGCCTGGAAAGCAATGGCTCGAAGCAATTTGAAGAACCCTACGCGAAATCTTTGTTTATAATATTCAATGAATACTCAAATTAAGAATTCTTTAGTTATAGGATCTAAAATATATGGAAATTTTTTTTTTTTAATAAAAAAAAAGTTGAAATGACTCACTCCTAATTTTGCTATAATATTCGCCATTGAACTTAAAATTAAAACTTCAGCATCCCATACTTGTCTTGGTGTTCTCAGCAAGTTTATATCTTATTGAGATATCTCCAAAATGCAAATATAATATATATATACATAAATTCACTTTAAAGTTTACCTAAAAACTATCAAACGGATGAAATGTACTCCTTGATTGGGAAGTTCCATATAGTTCATCACTAGTCGTTCTTTTATATTTTTATTTGTCAGTGCTGAATCATATAGCCCACGGCTTTGAACGAATTAACATATCAATTAATATTTATTATAAACCTGTGTTGCAATCGGATGATCCCTGCTGTGACAAAATAATTAATTGGTGTTTCAATTATAATTTAAACATTAATCGATTTGCAATGCAGTGATTTACTGATGTGTATTTTTTATTTTTGGCGGTTTTTCATTTTATTTTATTTTCTTTGTAAAACTATTAATCACCTTTTATTCTTTCAAAATTAATTATTAGTAATGTATTTAGAAAAAAAGATTTCTGAGAAAATAAATTCCCAAACTACTTCTCGTGAATCATTATTTAATGATTAGATACATATTTGTTTATTATACGAATCTTGTAATGTTCTTGATAATGATTCAAAAAGAACTTTCATCAAACAAATTTGTCAGTTCAGTTTTTTTTACACCAATAAAAAGGTTGACCATATTTGGTTATTTATGACATTATTAAAAAGAAGATAAAACAACAACAAACAAATCAAAAAGAGAGTCAAAATGGAACTCGAACGTCCAACGTGACCCAGTGATGAACTTCCCCTGAATAAAAAAAAATTTTTTTTATAACTGGTAAGGTCTCCAAAAAAAATATAAAACAATTAACCATTTTTGGTATTTACCAATCACGTTCATCGAAACGCATTCACAACACATTTCACTGGTAAACAAAAGAAATATGGAGTTTCGTAATAATTTGTTCACGGCGAAATTATTTGAAAGGGTAACCCTTAAAACTAATATTAAATTAGCATTTACCATCATAATGCATCAAATTATGCCCGAGTTTTTAAATTTCACGTAAAGGTGCTGTAATATCGGTGTTGTGATGATGGATCGAAGTTTTCTACGACTAAAAGCAGATCATGCTTATTGAGATCTTATTTTAAATCTCCAATAGTAGGATTTATAAATTTTTGAAAATTTATATTGATACTAAAAAGACTCGAATTTTTAACTAAATTAAAAGAAAAGAGTAGTAGTATTGAGCATTTAATTGAATAAAGTTAATTTTTTTTATTCACTTTAAACAAATGTGGAAAACAAGATGGAAAAATAATATATATATATATAAGCTGTGGTTAGTCATAAATTCATTACCCAAAATTTTCTCAAAAAAAAATCGGAAAATACTTTTTCTTTAAAATCAAATTATTTTGCTGTGTGTTCCTGCGTTAAACATTAAGGTTCATCCAGTTAGGAAAAAAAGTGAACCTACCCAATTAATCTATTATCTTTTTTCTTGAACCTGTAATCCCATAAAAATTAAAATTGTGCAACTATCATTTCAAAAATTTGGAGTTAAATTTAAAATTTTATCTCGTATTACCACCTCAAAAAGATTAAATTGTTTTATGAAATTACCTCTCATGAAATTTTACGCCTAAACTTCTTTTTATTCACTTTCTACTTGGGTAAAAAAGGTATGATGTATATTTTATTTATTTATCTCCTAGTTGAAATAACCCCTCCCCCCAAAAAAAGAGAAAAAAAAAGTCGTTTTAACTGTAGCCTTTTTTTGCACCTTTTAAACCAATATTAGTGGGTTATCCCGCCTTTTCCCTGTCTTAAATTTTCCTTCCTTTAACGTCGTCTCATAAACCCGTGACGTCTTCTTTTCTTTGTTAAGCTTTGTATCCTTTCTCTTAACCGACTTGGGGGAAAAAAGTCACATTTTCACGTTTCATATACATACTTGTAATATCAAATCCGCATACAAATACAAATACTATTTGTCTATATGCTATAAAGATACCTACAAGTCGTTTATGATCGTATAGAAACGTAAGAGCAACCCTTACAAAAAGAAAATAAAAAAAAATCCACGAATAGTAAATTTTTTTTTTTGCCCTTAATTCAAAAACAATTTTCTTTTACCTAAAAAAAACAGAACTTTACGTTTTAAAGTTGAATAAATAAAATTAACGTCACAACAGCTCCAACTGCTGTAAAAAACCCCCTCCCCTTTTTTTCCCCTTTTTGCGAAACTCATTGAAGTTTCGCGTTAATAATCCATTTTTTACACTTTGAACATCGGTAGCTGTGCGGCTCCGACAAGCATTCCACTTTTTAGGAAGTGTGGTCACGCATCCACACCCGCATATTAAACAATTGTGGAGTTCAATTTTGGGATTAAATCAAAAAAATTCAAAGGATATGTCACAACCTAACATAGATCACATACCTTCATCATCTTCACCCACCCATCATCGGATCACTGTTGATGAGAATGAAGATCAAAAGGGATTAAGCACGACACCTCCAAAAAATACTGCAAAGAGATATGCCACTTATGAATTAAATTGGCAAGATAACAATAGTTCCGATTATTTCGATTGTGATTCAAATGATGACACACCTGATCATAACATTAATTCACAAAATAATATCTCTGTGGATGATTCCGTACAGCCTGCTAGATGGTCTTCACCTAAAACACCACCACCTACAATTCCATCAACTTCCGCTTCTCAAGAACCACCACAACAGAATGATCAACCTAGATCCACTTCACCTCCTCATTCCAAGATATCAATCTCCCCAATCGATACTATGAGCCGACCTGAATCACGTGACTCGACAGAAAGTGAACCTCAATCACCTTTTGGAGGGATTACGGTTACAACTGTTAAAGTGGTAGAAATACTCCATAGTCCTACACAATCTCCTAATGAAGAAGATTCTTCATCGGAATTTTGTGTTGGACTAAATGACTATAATATCCATAAAAAATATAATAATAAAAATAACAATATTATTATTACAAATAATCAATCAAGGAATTCACGTCCTGAACCTTTAAGCCTTTCGGCTACAGATCCTGTAGTTAACGAACGTAAGCAAAAGGTTAATAGGTTTTCACTTCCACCGACGCCACAGCATCAGCCACCTTTGCCAAAATCACGCGTCAAAAATATTTCAACCGAAGATTCTAAAATGTTGAAACAGAAAAAACGTTCGTCAATGATGCGTTCTCAAAAAATTAGAGGAGGGAAAGGGAAGAGTGTTAGCACGAATGGTAAACAATCGGCGTTCATTATACCAAATGAACAACCTTTTATTGACCCAAGATTATTAGCACAACGATCTCCTTCAAAAACAAACCGAAGGCAGGTAAAACGAGGTGGAAATGCTAATAAAAAAAGAATGTCTCAAAGGCATATGGATTTCGCACCTACCTCGAACCCAGTACATTCTAACGATCCTACAGATATGGAAGCTGATTTACCTCCCGTTAAAAATCAAATGTACCCATGGTTACCGGGACCTTCTAAACCACCTCAATTAATTCATGCCTCATTAGTTCCCCTTCCTCTTCGTGTAGATCTTGTAGCCAATGCTTCATATAATAATAATATTAATGATAATAAAAATAATAATATCAAGAACAAGAACAATAATAATAACAATAATAATAATAATAATATTTCACGTTTATTTGCTTCTGTAAATCCTAAAAGAAATTCAAAAGTTTTATCTTCCAATCCTAATCGTTTATCACGCGACATTCCTCAAAGGAAACGCGAGTCAATCATTGTACCAAATCCAAATCGTGCGTCATTAGTTTTTAGACGTCAGCTTTTAGAGGAAAGTTTGATGATGTCGTTTGGTGGAATGATGGGTAATGTTAATAGTAAACCTCAACCTACCCAAGTATCAAGACCAATAATTAAACGAAAAACAAAAAAAGGTAGTAATGCCAAAGTAGAAGATAGAGAAGCAAGACGAGAGAGACGAAGAAAAGAAAAATTAGAAAAACGACTTGCCGAAGAACTGACGAACAATAGCAATTATCTAAATGGTCAAATAGAAGGGGTAAAATTAGAAAATAAGAATGGTGACAACAAAGTCACTAAAACTTTAGAACAGGATAGAATTTTAGAATCTCAAGAACTTGCTGAAAAAGTTAAAATGCGTAAAAAAGAAATTCAATCTTCACCGAGTAAATCATCACAGGATACAACAATGAACGATTACTTTCCACGACGAAGATCTAAGGATGATGTTTCATCATCACTAGCCCATTTAGCTCATTCGAATTTATCCCTTGAACATACATCAAGTAAAGAAAGATTGAATCGTAAACAAACACCAAGTTCCCCGCCAAGTTCACCATCATCGTCCTCTGCACCTGTGTCACGCACTATACTTCCTATTCATTTGGAAGAAAGTGAACCGGATTTAATTCAACCAATGGCTTCTTCACCTTTGACTTCAAATAAATATCAAAAAGCTGGAATTAATATTTTAGGAGGAATATTTAATAAACAAACAGCAAAGGATGTTACTAGCCCACCAGTTTCGCAAAATACTTCGCCTGTATTACATCCAACACCATCTCCTTTATCACCAAGATCACCAACAACACCAGTTCCGTTAGTATTGCCATTACGTTCACCTATTAATAATCCACCACAATCTCCACCATTAAGTCCATCAAGAACTTTGAGATTTCCACAACAGTTGCCACGAATAGGAGGAAGACCTCGCCGAGGATTTGAAAATGACCCGATCAGTCCTCCCGCTATTCCGGACACAGAAAAATTAAGAAAGATGGAAAAGTTTGAAGCTTTAATTGCTAATTCAGAAATATCAAATAGTAAAAAACCGATCACTGGAAAAATAAAAGCCCTTATTACAAACACTACTACAGTTGTAACGAATGCTGCTTCTTCAAATATCACTACTTCTAATCCTAGTTTTGAAAAGAAGAGAAAAGCAGCTGATGTAACTGGTGTTCCTTTAAATCCTAATCTTCTCGGACCTTCAAGTGAATCACAAAGAGTGAATGGGCAAAAAAATTCATGTAGAAGTTCTTCGGCGGCCATTTCTATAGCTGGATCTGTTCATTATAGACCAGAGGAAAAAGCAGAATTAGGAAAACCAAGTCAAATAGATGAAGATGGTGTTATAAGAGTGACATTAACTCCGGCAGTTTGTCGATGATTAGACCAAAAGTAATCGTGTAATATTATTTAATCATTATTTAATTATTATTTTTTATTTATTTATTTTCGTTTTTTGTACATATATTTTCCTGTAATTTAAAATGGAAGTCTTATTATTGATATAAATAGTTATTTGATTTGATCCGATTTATTGTTTTCGTCTCTTAAAAATTTTACATTTTTTTAAAGAACATCAGATGTTGATGAGGTTCAATGATCGTTAGTAATACCGGCCAGCATTATAAAATGTTCAGTTAAACATCTGAGGAAAGATCCAACAATAAAGATATTTCCATTTACAATTGAGAGTAATTTATCTTTTGAAAAGTTTCAAAATAAAATATAGTCAGATTCATTAATGCTAAATTTTAGATACTACAAAAAAAAAAATATTTTTCAAATAAATCATATCTGACAAAAAGTATTTATAGAATTGAAAATAATTGGCGACAAAACGTTCCAATTCAAATTAAAAATCTTTTGAACCTCTCGATCTTTTGAACTACAGTATATCCTAAACTTAATAATTGGCTTTAAGAAAAGGTCATACCAGTGGCATTGTAATTGGGTTGAGATTTACTTTGGTCATAATCTCTCTCTGCAAATCCGATCCGATTTGTATAAAATTATTTTAATGTATCAAAATTTTAACCTTTCATGTCGATTAAACATACGAATAATGTAACTTTTGCACATTTGTAAATTCAGTCATGTGATCTTTTTAAATGTAACCGGAACATTAAATATGGTATATTATTAACGAATAAAATTTTTTAAATTCGATGACGAATATATTATTGGGCCGGCGTAGCTTAGTGGTAGAGCGTCAGTCTTGTAAACTGAAGGTCGGTGGTTCAATCCCGCCCGTCGGCTTCTTTTTTATTAATAAATAAAATTTAATTTTTTTTAAAAAAAAATAACATCTATAATAATAACAATTAGATAATAACGGGCGATTAACTAGTTATCCTTTATACTTTATTAATGAGGTACTTATTCTATATAGAAAATAGTAATACTATTATTGATTAACGCATAAGAACATTATTGGCGATAATACATTAGGTAGTAGGATCTGCGGTACCACAAGATATTCAACTCGTTAATCAAACATCAATAGCTTGGGCAGATATAATTTTCACATCTTCTTTTGGTCTAAAAAAAAATAATAATAATAAATAAACAAGTAAACACTTTATAAATAATAAAGATAAGAATAATAATGATAATGAATAATGAATAATTACCTATCATCTCGATCAACGGTAACTTTACCTATACGTTTAACTATCTCGATACCATCACTTACCCTCCCAAATATCGCATGTTTACCTTTTAATTAAAAATAAATAGATAAAAATAAACAAAAATGATTGATCCTTATCAAATTTATCAAACAAACACTTACCATCTAAATGAGGAGTGGGCGCTAATGTTATGAAAAACTTTTGGGATTGAATTGGAAAAGGTATTTCATAAATCATTATGATGTAAACGAATAATAAATCATAAATTTAAAATCAAAGAACCTCACTTGACTTCCATTTGAATCTGGTCCAGCATTAGCCATACTAATAATTCCAGCTCCCGTATGTTTTAAATCTGGATGTATTTCATCTTCAAATGTACGACTAGATATCGGATATTCAATTAATAAGAAATCAATAAAAATCAATAAAATATTTAATTGCCATTTACCCATAAATTGAACTTCCTCCTCGTCCAGTTCCAGTTGGATCTCCTCCTTGAATCATGAAATCCTTAAAAATCAATTGATTTTTCACATGATTTTTATTTATACGTTATTTTTCTTAATGATTAGCCTTCGATTCGAAAATTTTAAATTGAACTTACTTCAATTATTCTATGAAACTTTTTATTTATAAACAATTAAATTTTAAATAAAATTTCTTAAAATGACAAAGTATAAAAATTTAACATACTATGGTATTATTATAATATCCACGCTTCGCCTAAAGATCAAACAAACAAAAAATGTTATACCAACTATAAATTAAACTTTTAAAATAAAATAAAAAAACTTTACTAGTTCAAAAAAATTATCACAGGTCTTCTTTGCATGATCATCATACAATTCTATTGTAATAATTCCCTAAATCAGAACAAAATAATCAATAATTATTATAAAAAAATGTTGTACATAATAATAAATTAACATACCATAGAAGTATTGAGAATTACTGATCGAGGCATTTTAATTCCAATAAATTTGGTTTAAAAGAGATGATGCTCATCTTTTAACGGCTCATTTTTTAATTTGCGAGGTTGTGTTCAATCGCGTGATTAATTGATTACGCATTAAGAAATTAACCATGTGACGTGAGTGACCGGAATGCTGGGAAATTGATTTTTTCTTTAAAATTTAATTATAATTATTAGTAAATATGATTTGCAAATATTTATAAATTTTTTTATTTATAAAATAAAAAAATATATTTAAAAATATTAAATATAATAAATAAACAAAATATGAATAGAAAAATGGTTTTGAGTTTTTTTTTAATAATTTGATTTTAATTTTACATAATAAAAATCTTTAAGTAAATTATTTACATATTAATGAATTTTTAAATATAAATATTTTTATCATTCAATTAAATTATATTAAGTTCATTATTTTTTATTAAAATTATTACTTTTTAATAATTGAAAATAAAAATGCCTTAAACCATTTTTTAAAAAATTTGAATTTTAAGGTATTTGAAATTAAACTATTTATTATAATAAATATTTTACTTAAATGTCTAATAGGTTTTTATAAATTCAATCAAGTTTAATCAAATTTCAGATTTAAAAAAAAATCATTTTAAAGGTTTTAAAAAAAGTTCTTAAATTTTTATGCTACACATTAAAATAGGTTTCAAATAGTATTATTAATTAAAAAGAAGATTATATTCTACTAGGTACTTTTAAAATATATACTTTACTAATATCTTTAAATAAATTACTAAATCTAAAATAGTGATATTATTTTATATTTAAAAGAAGTAAACAAATCTTTAAAAAATACACTTAAAATCATACTAATTTATTTTTATATAAAATTATTTTATTACTTTTTGATAAATTCTTAATAAAATCATCAATAGTATTTACACAATATTTTCAATAAACTTTTTTAATTTGTTCAAAAAATAATTACATATAAATTTTGTATGTTTAGGAATTATAAAATTAACTGTAATATTTTCAAACCAACCTTATATAATTATGCATAATCAAAACTAAAATAATAAATTATTCTTATTTTATTCAGAATAATTATTTTTTCTACTAATAATAAATTTTTAAAGTGAAAATTATATTATATTTAAAGTTGTATTAATACTTTTAAAATTATTTTTTAGAAGTTCATTTTTACTAATTATAAATATTTAATTAATGATTTTAATTTTTTTCAGTTTTATAAATTTCAAAAAATGTACTGAAAAAGTTGATTTAAAATATATAATACTAACTTGTGATAAATATAATATAAATATATTTTGTATCTAATCATAACAAATATATATTTATTTCCACTTCTATTAATATTATTATTATAATTTTGTTATTTATTTTATGCTAATGTTTTATAATTTCAAATTAAATTTTTAATTGTTTATATTTATCAGTATTATATTTTTTTTGTTTGTAATTTAGTTTTAAAATTTTCACAAGTTTCATATAATCACTTTCTAAAGATTGAAATTTAAGATTTAATATTATTTTATGCTATAGTTTTCGAAAATTATAATAGAAAATTATTTATTCAGTTTTATTATATTCAGTATAATAATAATTCTTATATTCATTATAAATAGATTTAATGGTTTTTTATTTGTTGGAAGATAAATGTTTTAAAATTATTTTATATTATAATAGTGAAGGTAAACTATGAATTTTATCATATTTAATTAAGAATTCTTTTAATGAAATGTAATATAAGTATACAATAAATTTTTTTTCAGTTTTAAGTATATGTCTAGTATTTCTATATATGTACTTTAATTTAATCCATTCTTATTTAAATGATCTTATAAGTATTAAGCATTTTTTTTTATTAATTTCACATAATTTTATATATTTTGGTTGATATATTGGAAATTTGCATTAAAGCAATATCTATTTTTGTATTATTGGATTTTCATATAATGGTATTGAATTAGTTTCAACCTCCATTGATATAAGCTAAATTTGTTAAATTAAATGACTAAATGATAATGGCTGAATTATAGTAATTCAAAATTTCAAATATGTATTTCCATAACTAATGATCAGAATTTAATTTAATATATCTTATTAGAATCGTCTTATTGAAAGGATTCGAATGGTGATAATTTCATAAAATTCGGAGCAATATTGACGGAGATATCGTAATTTTACTTTTCGTCCGATTGAAGGCCTGTTTAAAATTATATTAAAAAAATGATTGGCCGAGATGTTTGCTCTGAAGTATTATTACACGTTTTTTTCGTTGCATAAAATCGAAATATTTTATCATTTTAAATAAAGTTTTATTAAAATTTTTAATTATTAATTAACTTTTTATTATATTTCTTAAATTTATTTAAAATAATAATATCTTTCGATTTTTTATGCAATTCCTTGGCCAATCATTAATATCACAAATAGATCGCCTCAATTTTAAAACTAAATAATGTTTATTTTAATTGATTCAAAATAAGTTTTTGGCCCAGAATGGTGCAAGGTTGACTTTGATTAAATAGAAGTTTTGTATTTTCTTTTCTTGTTTTGTATCTTTTATAATTTACTTTCAATTTTAATAAAGCAAACCTCCCATATGACACAGCATGTTACCTTAACGCTTATTCCGGCCGGATATGTATTCATCTTTTGTAGTCTAATTTATGTCTTTCCCATATCATGAGTATATTATTGTGTTGATCACTTTTTGTTAATAAAACGAATAAAAATGAAACATTATCAAATCAATTTTATATTATTTTTTCTCAATTGACGTTTAAACTTTAAACTTACCTTCTTTTTTTTTCTATAATTAAAAAAAAACTAAATTTCAAATAACCATGGCAATTTTTTCAATTTTTTCACTTCAGGATTTCGTTTATTTAAGTTTAACTTTTGTCACAATTTATGTGATAAATTTTTACTTTAATTATTTTAGACGCCCAGACAAATTACCAGGTCCTATACCATTACCGATAATCGGTAATTTGCATCAATATACTAACGACTTATCGGTTTGGGGAAAGTGGATTCAATCAAATTATGGTGATATTGGTGAAGTATGGTTTGGTAACAAAAGGGCCATTTGGATAGGTGGAACCAAATACCTTGAGAAAATTTTAAAACCTTCACCTGGTAATTATAATGCTCGTACAGCTCCAAATGAAGCGTTAGATAAGTTGGATATGAACTTAAAAGGTATAGGACTCAACAGGGATTACGATACTTGGCATAGCAATCGAAAATACTTCACAAGAGCCATTTCTTTCCCACTTTTTCTTAGACTGAGTGTCAAATTCACTCAGTCATTATTTTTGGAAATGGAAAATTATTGGGATGATTTGAATCGGCGAAACATTGAAATCGATATGTCGGAATGGATGATAAGATTTTTCGCAGAGGCTATTTTCTTGATAACAACGAGTAAAAAATCCTATGCTTTAAAAAACCATCATGAAGTTTTATGTTTTCCTAAGAAAGATTCTGCTGATACAGAAAATCTAGTTAAACATGTCAGATCTATATTTAGATCGTTCGAGTTTTATCTTACGACTCCCAAGTTTATGTACATTATACCGAGTTATCACAAATATTCTAAAAAGTTGTTAGAAAGTTTTGATTGGATGAGGAAATATTACCTACCTAATATCATTAAAGAACGTAGAGAAGAAATCGAAAGGTCACCAATCGATGAAGAATTAGTTCCTGATATGTTAACCATGATGTTAACATTTAACACAGAACGTGATAAATCTAAAGACACTTCTACCGACGAACCTTCTGAACCTATGAGCAATGTAAACATATGCGAGAATCTTTTTGAAATTGTCGTTGGAGGAATTGATACCGTAAGTATAAGGCGAAAATATTTTTTAGTAATGTTGAAATTACTATGATAATGATCATATTTTAATTCTTGAATACATTTTCTTTTAGAGCACAAATACATTTTGTTATGTTATTTATTATCTTTGTCAATATCCTAAAGTAAAACAACGACTTATCGAAGAAATCCAACAAGTATTTGGTTCAAATTCAAAATTTGACGTTAAATATGAAGAATTGAATAAATTACATTATTGTGAAGCCGTGCTCAAAGAAGGTTAAAAAAAATTCTTTTTCTCTTTTTTTAAAAAAATGTTATCAATCGTTACTAACTATTAATAATAATAATATATATATAGTTATGCGCTTCAAAACATTGGCACCTTTTGTGTTCAGAATGGCGGAAAATTCTGATGAAATAATCGATCATATTAAATTGGAAGGTTCAACACAAATTTTCATAAATGCTCAAGAAATTCATAAGAGTAAATTGTATTGGGAAAATCCAGAAAAATTTGATCCTGAAAGATTTATGCCATCCACGAGCAATGAAATCAAAAAGAATTCTTTTCTTGCATTTGGAGGTGGGATGAGATTATGTCCTGGTAGAAATCTAGCGATGGCTGAATTAAAAACATTGTTGGTTTTGTTATTTAGCAGATATAATGTTGAATTGGCTGATTATTCTGCACCTTTGAAAACTCAATGCACTATAGCAAATCATTGTGAAGAATTAAAAGTAAAGCTTACTAGGATTAACAACTGAATAATTTTTTTCTATTTAATAGGCTATATTATATTTTATAATGAAAACTAATTGTATGTGTATGATAATTTATATATAATGTATTACAGCAGTATAGTACACTGTACATTAATTTTTTTATAATTTTACATTAATAATAATTATACTTATTCATCTTCGCTATCTGTTTTCTCACTATCAATTTCTTAAAGAATGAATACAATTAAATAATAATTTCCTTTATTATTATTACCTTAAACTTTTTTTTTCGCATTTTCATTTTTCTCCAGAAATAGACAATGACATCATAGTTGTAGCTTTAGGACGATTTTATGGTTATATGTCCGGCCAATCCGATCAATTCATAATCCGCCTTTTTGACGGACGGATATCCAGATATCCAATAACAAGGACGGATATTCGTTGTTCGGTCCGTTGACAACGACTTGATCAGGGACAATGATTTTTTGTGGTGATAAAAGGTAAATGATGTGTGATTAAAATGAATTTGTTGCGTTGTGACCTTATTTTTATAAAATTGTATGATTTTGTTGCGTTATTTTTATAACATTTTGTAATATTTTCGTGTAATTTTATATTTATTATTTTATTAAATGAAAAAAATCAAATTTCCCCGATTACTATCTTAAAGAAAAGCTATGCTCAACAGCACAGCTAGGTAATCAAATATAATCAATTGCAATTTGAGAAGCACACCAATTTTCATTCAGAACTTGGAAAAATTCATTATGTTATTGATATTGCTAGTCTCTTAAAATAGCTTAACTAATTTTTAATACTTCATTTCAATTTTTTTGGTTCAGAAAGTTCGCTAAATTTATTGAAAGTTTTTGTATGTGAATAGTTAATGCTTGTCATTTAGACACCATTTTTATTGTCAATTCAATCAATTTCTATGATTTTACTGTTTACAGTTTAGCGATATAACCGATATAACCATTTATCTGTGCTTGTGAATATATGTGCATATCTATATAAAAGACAAAATTTTGTGATATTATGCAGCATTTATGTAAAATTAGGCATTTATCACGATTTATATGATATTTTGCGGAATGCCATAAATCATCGTCCCTGGATTTGATACAGCGAGACTTCAATTAAATTAACACGATAAACACAATACAAAACTATAACACAGTAAACTTAAAGAACGTGCAGTTCGAAGGATAGCTTTTTATTGGTTGTACTCTTAATAACTCAAAAACCCAATTACTACTAAATCCTATATATACTATCTTATGATACAAATTAAAGAGTTACAAGTCCTAATTGAAATACATAAATAATAAATCAAAGATTCTAAATAATACATTTACGTTAACTATGATAAATATAGTAAATAATAAAAATATGAAAAGATGTTAAATCATATTAATAATATAAAGATGATAAGATGAAAAATAGGAAAAGAAAGAAAAAAAGAAAAGGACTCAACCCAATTAATAAATTTATAGTAAATTTATATTAACGATATATAAAAATTTGAATATCACCGTGTTACATTTGAAACTGGGATATCAAACACGCAATAAAACATATATTTTAGTTCTTTAGACCTTCAACTATCTAAATCCAAAATAAAATCCAGTAACAGTAGCCAGAATAAGTACTGAAGTTTCATTTCGTAAATGCAAAATGTATACAAAAAGTAAATCCAGAAGAAAAGTAACGGAATATGGTTTAGAAAAGCAAAAAATAGTGCTACTTACAAGGATTGTTTGCAGCTAAAAGTTAATGACACATTATGCAATAGTTGCTATTATACATTAGTTATATATGATACAAATAAAAAGTATCAAAGAACAGCTAAAAGAAAAAAAAATTATGATACTGCTTATTACACAAAAAAAAATAAAAAGTGTTCTTAAGAAGCTGATAAATATATCCAGATCCTTAATAAAGCAAATTCAGCCAAAGAATTATCAGCTAGAATTCATGAATTAGAAGCTAAATTGAGAAACAAAATTTGTCTGAATCTAATTTTAAATTTATTATATCTTTTAATAATTATTATTTCAATTAATAAAAATATATTCTTTATTATATAGATTTCAATATATTTTGTGATTTCATAAATGACAAATCCAATATCATTATTGTTCCAAAATAAAATTCTTTTAAATGATTTATCATCATTACAAAAAAAAATATTTTTTTATTATTCTTAAGTAATAATGCATCATCATTTTAAAAAGAGTGATTTTTCATCATTTTATACATAATCATTTCTTTAGAATAATAATTTACATCATTTTTAAGAAATGATACATTATCATTTTAAAAAGAATAATATTTTTCATTGTTTTTAAAAAATAATTCATCAACATATCATTTCAAAAAGTATGATTTTTGTTATCATTCTTTTGGAATGATATATTATTGTACTATTAAAACAATTTCTTTTATAATTCTTAAGAAATGATATATCATCATTCCTTTAAAAATTTTTTATCATTCTTTTAGAATAATACATCATTATTTCTTTAGAATGATTTCTTTTATTGTTCCTTTAAAATAATTTTTTTATTGTTCTTTTGGAACGATGTATAATCATTTTTTAAAACAATACTAAGTGATAGGTTAGAGCAAGTTAACCCAATGATGAACAATGACTAGGTTATATAGAAATTTTTATATGACCGTAATTAGGGTTCTTCAAAATCGAATAATTATTTCAACCCAGGAGAGTAAAAAGAATCCATTGAATTAAATATTTAAGCAATTTGAATTTGATTTGATTTTTTCAAATTGAATTGAATCGAATTGAACTTAAAATATTTGATCAAATCAATTTGAATCAATTTGAATTTGATTGAATCAAATTAAATTAAATCAAATCAAATATTTGATCGAATCAAATCAAATCAAATCAAATATAAAAAATTTTTTTAATTTTTACAATGATATATTAAAATAAAGTTATTATAAAGGTTT
>CAMKVN010000775.1:0-23984 GCA_946474995.1 Funneliformis geosporum
ACTTTTCATTTCGACTTTGACCTCCAAAGTCGAAACATTTCGACTTTTGGGTTTTCATTTCGACTTCATGTATAGTACTGACCTTATAGAAAATCCATATATACAGCTAATAGTTAAAAAATTTATGAACACCTGAACTCTACAAATATATTTCTGAATTTTGTTGCTTATTTATTCTTGTAATTTTTCTTTTGACTGCTCATAAGCATACAATTCTACTAAAGATCTATGATATGATGAGAACATTAATTCTTCATCTAAAAATTTCCAACCTTTAAAAACTGAACCATTGTACATCTTAAACTATACTTTGTTATTTTTCACTCATTTAAGTTAATTCCACATTCATAACAATATTTTTTAAAATGTTTCATAAATAATTTTCACCTATTAGTTGAAGCTTATATCACTTATTATACCATCTTGATTAATGTATTCTTGTAAATAAAAAATTATTCTTTGCTTTTACTGTCTTTTAGAAAAATATAATTTATAATCAGCTTGAATTAATGGATTATATGAAATTCTTAATTTTTCATATTTCCTCCTCCTACTTCACATTGATTGGTTTTAGATTAACAAATCAATACATCAAATCTATTATTATTATACTGAGATAAAAAATCTTGAAATTTTAATTTGTAATGTTTTCCAATTCTAAGTCCAAGTAAAATGAAATTATACAAAAAAAATTCTTTTTAATAATCCCTGTGGAGTTTTGCATGATAAAACTGATGATGCATAGCCTGAACTTCTTCATATTCTAATCCATCACTCTTTTTTATTTCTCCTTTACCAGCATCTTGTAAACTTTTTAATTTTCCATCAATTATAAGATAAAGATCAGGAAATTGTTCTCTATTAAGTAAATTCAATCCTTTAGCAACAGAATGCTCATTAAACCAACGATTTAGAGAATCATTTTGAAACTTCTTCTTAAGTAGGTAATACATAACTTCTCTAAAAATAAAATATATGTTTTAATATTTATATAAATAATATTTAAATAGTTAAAATTATTTACCTTATTATGTTGCTTCTTGATTTCATTATTTAAACAAAGAAATAATTGATAACGAAAGAAAGAATGAAAAAAAAAAAAAATTGCGAAAGTTTATTTTATTAAATAATTTAAACTATAACATTGCATTTATAAATTAATAAAAACAAAACATTGTATATTATATCTTATAGATTTAAAATTTAACAAATTTTCTCGTAAATCTTTGCATTCTTTATTTCTTTTTTCTATGTAATAATCCACCAAAACAATATAATACAATGGTAAATAACCTCCTCCCTTATCTTTAAAGTAAAAAAGTACGATTAACGTTACCGGGAAAATTAAAAGCCACACGCCACATTTCGTGACATTTTTTGAGTCAGCGCCTAATTCTGTTAAAGCTTTAGTTATGCAAATGATCGGCAGTAAACTTCTGCGCCACAGCTCTAATATTTAAAATATAAAACCGAAATCTCAATCAATTTATTTTAATCACGAAATGGCTGACAGTTCAACACAAATCGTAAATGAACGATTCAACACTAATTCGCTTCCAGATTTGGAGAAACTATTACAACGATCTGTAAAGCGAACAAGGGCAATGTTTCAATTCTGCTCTAGTACTCCTAATTTTCTTCTTGAGGATGACGAAAGGTTTTTAATGACTGGTGGAGGATTTCATATATATAGAAGTTATTCAACTTTTAACCACTTTTTATACACTTTCTAACTTCTAAAACAAATCATTTTTTAATATAGTCAACGGATCAAGTTACGGGTAAAACTTAACGACGAATACGGCGATGTTCAACAGTTACCTGCCTCTTTATTAGCGCAACAAAGTAGAGGAAAGAAAAGACCTTTAGAAACAGACAGTTCCACCCCAGCTAACGATAGTACTTCAGAAACTATGCAAGTAGATAATAATGAGCATTTACCTCAATTCGCTGGAGGTCATGCCTTTCCTTCTGCACCAGGCTTGTTATTAACTTCAAATTTGTAATGTATTTTATATAAACTTGTTTTTGTCAGGTAAACTCTAAAATTAGTAAAAAATCTATTTAGGGGTATCGCTTTCTGAAGATAACGCGGTTGAAGGACAAGTTTCGGCTAATACTATACAAAAATTGGTTGATAATCTTCCACCTTCGCGTGTTCAGTAAGTTGTAATTTGATATATCTGTAAATTTTATAATATATATTCATTAACTTAAATGTTATATAGAAAAGAAGCTGCTAAGACTGCACATGGTGTAGTAGCTATCAGACAAAGGGCTGGTATTAATGCAACACCGTTTGCGACTTCAGGATCTTTGGTAAGACGTCAAACTCCAAGAGCACAACGTCCGGATTGGCATGCCCCCTGGAAATTGATGAGAGTAATAAGTGGTCATTTAGGATGGGTTCGCTCAGTAGCTGTAGAACCGGGAAATAAATGGTTTGCGACGGGTGCTGGTGATAGAACTATAAAGGTAATAAAGATATTTATTTTGTATAATCGAATTATAAAATTTAAAACAATTAGATTTTTTTTTAACTACTAGATTTGGGATCTTGCATCCGGCACGTTGAAACTTACCCTTACAGGTCACATTTCGACGGTTCGTGGTTTAGCTGTTTCGCCGCGACATCCATACTTATTTTCTTGTGGAGAAGATAAAATGGTTAAATGTTGGGATCTTGAACAAAATAAGGTCATACGACATTATCATGGTCATTTGTCTGGTGTATATTCTTTGAGTTTACATCCTACGTTAGATATTTTGGCTACTGCGGGAAGAGATGCTACCGCAAGAGTGTGGGATATGCGTACAAAGCAGTGTATTCATGTATTAAGTGGACACAATTCGACTGTAGCAGATGTAAAATGTCAAGAGGCAGATCCACAAATCCTTACGGGATCAATGGATTCAACTATTAGACTTTGGGACTTAGCAGCAGGAAAAACTTTGGCAACTCTCACTCATCATAAGAAATCCGTTAGAGCTTTAGCTATACATCCAAAAGAATTTACATTTGCTAGTGGTAGTGCTGACAATATTAAACAATGGAAATGTCCTGAGGGAACTTTTATGCAAAACTTTGAAGGACATCGTGCTATTATTAACGCTATGGCTGTTAATGCCGATAATGTTTTATTCTCTGGTGGTATGTAAAATTATTTGTTAAAAAACCTTTTTATTTTGTTAATCTCATCTTTTTATTTTGAAATAAAAAAATTATATAAAGCTGATAATGGATCGATGGCATTTTGGGATTGGAGATCGGCATATAAATTCCAATCCTTGGACACAACTGTACAACCAGGTTCTTTGGAATCTGAAGCTGGTATATTCGCTAGTACTTTTGACCGTACCGGACTAAGATTGATTACATGTGAAGCTGATAAAACCATTAAAATTTGGAAAGAAGATTCTAGCGCGGTAACATTTCATTTCTTTTATTTTAACAAATGGTGAATACCTATCATTTATTTTTTATTGTTTTTTAGACCCCGGAAACTCATCCTATTGATTGGAAACCAACGTTGATTAGAACTAGATATTAATTAAAATGATTACTGTTACTTTTAATGGTTTATATTCTATTTATAAAAAAAGTTATTTTATAGAGAAACGAAACGGAAAAAATTATATAATAAAGATAAAAAAGGGTATCGATATCAATCTAATAAATTACTGTAGATATCAGATAATTAATTAATGTAGCTTTTGATATTACTTACTTATTATCTATCATATTATTACTATTATAAAAAAAATCGAATCGATTTTGAAAAGTTATCATATATTCAATCCGCAGTAGAAACATTTCTTATTACAATCTCGAAAATAATTAATATGAATGATTGTTTCTTTCGGTTGGTATTAAAAGTAGTACTTCCAAGAAATTTCGGATTTCATTCATGAAATCGTTAACGCCTCCAGTTTGCTCTTCATCCATAATATCATAAGGGTGCCACTCAGGCGCTTCACCAACATTTAAACTGCCGTTAAAAGCAAAATCTTCTTCCCAAGATTTCTTATAAAACTTGATAACGATAACATTGAATAAGAATTTAAATCATTTTCATAGAAAGAAATAATAAAAATAATAAAGAAATTTACTTACAGAAACTCCAAAGGTAACACTGAACGGAGGTTCTTGATCCAAAGGAATTTCAACTCCTGGGAGATCATCCATATATTTTGATAATTTCCAAAATTCATACTTTGTAACTTCTATAATATAATTTGTGCCCCACCAATATTTCCATCGAGTTTTTTCACATATTGAAACTACATTTATTTCTTCTGTGTTTGAATAAACTAACCGATTTTGTGGGCTATATTATCATCATCATTATCATTTGAATTAATTAGCATTCTTTAAAAGAAATTTGGTTATTAAAATAACTACAAAAATTATATAGTTACTTAATTCGCAATTTATAAACAAAAACTCTTTGGGCACTAAACTTGTCATTAGAAAGGAATTTTGCCGTTTTGATATTTAATTTCCAAGAATAGACTCTAAATATATATATATTTTTTTTTAAAAAAAAAAATTATTTCAAATAACGAAATATTTTAATTGTAATAAGATTTACACATTAAATTAATACCAACGTATCTAAACATGACATGTTGATGTCTAATATGTTTTTTTCATTCGTAGTAACGTTCCATGATCCAATTTTCTCATCATTCGTAAATTGGATCTCAAACGTACATGGCAAAGTTTCTTGATCGCGACCTTTTTGGATTTTATGAATTGTACAAATTTTAAATTCTCGAAACGGTGAACCATCCCATTGCTGATCGTACTCGGAAAGAATTTCGAATAAAGGATCGAGTTTTTTGTGTTCGGTGGCAATACTGAAAAGATTCAGGTTAAAAGTTTTGTAAAAATAAAGCTCAACTTAATATTAAATATAATTACCATTTAGCAAATTTAGATCGTAAACGAGAATCATACAGAATTTTCTTGTTAAATTTATCAATAGACCATAATGGTTCCCTAGGAAAATCTGTTAAACACACATAACCAAACCTGGATATGATCGTTATTCGGGAAATATCTTAATGACAAACAAGTCTAAAAAATAATTATATATGGTACCTAACACGCATTTTAGTTATTTCATCTAATAAATGGATGGTAATAAAGGCTTTAGAAAGAGCAGACTTGATTGTTCTAACATTTGACTCACGGATGCTAATATTTAATGAAATTAATATTCATTATATTTATAAAATATGAAGCGTGTCAGTATTTAAAGAACTCACCTTTGTAGAGCATCGAAATAAGAGTTTGGATTTAATTTCTTTAAAGCTCCTTCTTTACCAACAACCGAAATACTTTCCCCTTTGTAAACTGGTTCAATAAGTTTAACCACCCCATTAACATCGTATGGGAAATAGAACCAAGATGGTGGATTGGCTATTCGAATTTCACAAGGTTCATGTGGTGGTTCAACCAAATGGTATATCCAGCCATTATATATGGTCGCTCCATCCTTAATAACGCGAGGAATTTGTCTCGACTAATAATTTAATATGAAGGGTAAGCCATATTTTTAATTCATGCTGTGAGAACCAAGGGCTATATTCATACCGTGACTACTTTAATATACAAGTTCTTGACTCGCATCGTTGCTTCCTCAACGGATTCATAAGTATCGCCAACAATTCTTATTAGCTAAGAAATATGTATTTTTAAATATTTGAAATATGTGATATATTTCATTGATACAATACTTACGTTAGAGCTTGGTTCATACCACATATAGCATTTGGTATCAGCACGAATCGGATGCAAAATTTCTTCTTTTTCACCAATAATTCGCGCGATAGGTATTTCGAAACTGGGAAGAACAAAATGCCCATTGAAGAGTTTTTGTTCGGGTGGAAAGCCTCTGTAGTCACGTTCTTCACGTTCCCGAGCTGATCCACGATCGAACTTATGTTTTTGCTTGTCGTTAAGAGCCTTTTCGAGATTTACCCAACCATTGACTCTACTTTTGTTACGTTCTCTTTGATCTTTCGCTAAAATGTTTTCAGCAAGAACATGCAATTGTTTAAGAGCTTGATCAAGATCTTTACGTATTCCCCATAATTCGATCTTCTAGAATTGATCAAAACTTCAATTAACTGAAAATAAAAAATACAATTAATTTTAACGTGTTACAAAAGAGAAAAGGTCACTTACAGAATCATCCTTATTATAAAACATATCTGTATTAGTTGATTTTTCAATACGTTGCAAATGAAACCTTTTTTCTCCAATAATATCAACTGGGCAAAGATTTGGAGGAATCTTCAAATTTTTATAATTTTAATAATTTGAGGAAAAAAAAAACGAATTTTATTATATTTACCAGCCAAACCTCATCGGGCAGAGAACGATATTCTATAAGTTTTTTTGACCTCATAGTATTTTCTTCGTAATTCACTGAACTATCTTTTATCGCAAGCTTACGACATGAGGCTGCCATGGTGAATAACAAAAAATTATAACGATATTTTATGTAAATTAGACATGTCGCAGTAAGCGCGCATATTTTGAATTGCAGTTAACTAATTAACACCCATCCCTATCGATTGGTTACACGTGTTTAAACCGATTATCAAAAAGCTCTCTTTTGGACACAATTACAATTTTTGCTTTTATTTCCTATTACGAACGCTTCTGAATCTATATAAATATAAGTCCCTCAAAGTACCTTTTTACTAAAGGTGCAAGTAAACTTATTTAAAATGACTAACGCTCCTAGTACAATAAATATTGAAGAACTTTTCGACGTTAGCTCAGATAATGATAATGATAGTTCGGAATTACAAAATGGTGAAAAAAAGAATAAGAAAGCCAAATTAAACGAAATTAATGTTCCGACTACTCCGGAGATTGTAACTCAGGCATTAACTGCTCGTAAATATCAAATTGAGCTGTACGAAAAAGCTAAGAATGATAATGTAATAGCAGTTTTGGATACTGGAAGCGGAAAAACTTTCATTGCTGTAATGTTGATAAAAGAAATTGCAACAAATGAACGGGAGCTTAGGATGACTAGACGAGAGGTATTGATCATGTTTTTATCATTTTTATTAGTATATTGATATTATTATCTTTTCTTTAATGATCATATGCTATCTTCTTAGACCAAACTCACATTCTTTCTGGTTAATCTCGTACCTCTGGTTTTTCAACAAGCCAACGTGATCAAAGCAAATTGTGATTTAAAAGTTAAGCACTTTTGTGGAGAAATGGGTGTCGATCTATGGAGTGAAAAACAATGGCGAATATACTTTGAAAATTTTGATGTACTAGTTATGACAGCACAAATTTTTTTAAATATTTTACGTCACGGATTCATTTCCTTGTCACAGGTAAATCTTCCGAGACTTAAGTGATTTTTGTCAGTATTTTGATGGAGAAAAAGATTCTCATAATCAAATTATTTCATTTAATGAATACTGAAGGTTAATCTATTAGTTTTTGATGAGTGCCATCATGCTTCGAAAAAACATCCATATAACTTAATTATGAGAGAGTTTTATGATCGATGTCCTGAAGAACAAAGACCAAAAATTTTCGGTATGACAGCATCTCCTGTAAATACCCGTAGTACCCTTCATTCTGCCAGGTACCATAATTCTTGTATATCGTCTGATAACATTCTCTTAACTGTATGTGTTAATGATTTCGTTGATTATTACTTAAATAAGTAGTCATCTTGAGCATAATCTAAATGCTAAAGTATTCACAGCTAGTGATACAGATGAACTTCGTAGATTTATCAACCGTCCCGAGGAGATAGCAATAAGATATGACCCTCCACCAGAATACGAAGAAACTACACTTTACAATTTACTTTGGAAAGAATGTCTTGGCGCAGAGAAATTTCAAAGAGCGTTTGGAAGTGCTGTTCAAGCTCTTCAAGTTCTTGGCCCTTGGTGTTCGGATCAGGTCTGGAAATATATATTGGATGAATTAAATGAAAATAATGGAAAGATATTAACTCCAGAGTTGATTAAGAATGAGGAATTACAAGAAGAACAACGTCTTATGCAAAAGGTGTTAGAAATTGTCCGCGATTGGTCTTTTCCCACCCCTATTTGCGATCCTAACATTTTATCTCCAAAGGTCATAAAATTGATAAAAGTCTTGGATTGTTTTCAAAAACAGTCTGATGAATTTTGTGGAATAGTATTTGTTGAACGTCGTCACACTGCTAATGTTTTGCATTATTTAATGAAAGAAATTGGTACTTTGGATTTTATAAAATCTGATGTGTTGGTTGGGCATGGTTCTAGTGAAGAAGGAGATTTACAAATGAAATTCAAGAAACAGAACAAAACTATAAACTCATTTCGCGATGGAAAAATCAATTTATTGATTGCCACTAATGTAGCTGAAGAAGGTTTAGATATCCAACCTTGCAATGTCGTTATTAGGTAAATATTTTTTATTATAACTTTTTTTGTCAGTCAGTTTAATTAATAATTTATTTTTAAAACAAATATTAGGTTTGACTTCTTTAATACATTGAGAGCTTATATTCAATCTCGAGGCAGGGCTCGCCGTAAAGATTCAAAGTATATTGTAATGGTAGAAAGTGGAAATATTAAAGAACATGGTTTACTCAGGGAAATGAAAAAAGCTGAGAAAGATATGAAGGATTGGTGTCAGAAGCTTCCTGAGGATCGTAAATCACAGATGGCTGAAAACATAGATGATTCTGATGATTCTGATGATGAAGAAGGACATTATTATCTCATTCCGTCAACTGGGGCATTATTGAGTTATGAATCAGCTGTTTCGCTAATCGGTTACTATTGTTCAAGGCTTCCTGCAGACAGTTATTGTATGTTGCAACCGGACTTTAATTTTACAAAAGAATACGCCGGATATACTTGTCATCTTAAATTACCAAATAATGCACCAATTCGTGAAGTTATCAGTGAAGTTTGTGGTAGTAGAAGTAAAGCAAAAAAGGCTGCAGCGTTTAAGGCTTGTCTACAATTATACGAGAAAAAGGCATTAGATGATCATCTATTACCAGAAGAAGTATGGATCGAAGAGGATCATGAAATGTCAAAACCGTCCAAGGATGAACATGGTTTGGTTGAAGGAGCAAAAAAATCTAAGAGAGAGTATAAATTGAAATCTCCAGACTTATGGGATATTGAAGAAGAGCAGCCCAAGGTTCCAGAAGTTCTTTATGGCACTATTCTAAAGTTAGATATGGAAGATGAAAAGTATGACGGATACTCATATCGCACTCTATGTTTATTAACACGTAAACAATTTCCGGAAACTCCACCAATTACGTTATATTTCCACGGTATTAATAAAGTTCTTAATGTGTTTCCTTATTCAACTCCAATTAAAATCAGTCTTGAAAGAACGGAAATGGCTTTTAAATTTACTTTGCGCACATTTACTTCCATAGTCAACAAAGAGTTTATTTGCGAACTCGAAAATTTCCCATACCTTGTTGTACCTCTTGTTGGAAATACGCCAATAAACGAGCAAACACTTGATTTCATTGATTGGGAAAGTATGGAAAGAGCTGTTAACGAAAAACATGAACCTATTGATCTTAATAAAGTATCTGAAATGGAAGATGCTGTAATAATCGATTATTCCGACAACTTACGGCGTTATTTTGTTCAATCTATACGATATGACCTTTCTCCACTGTCCCCTATTCCGGAAGGAATGGTCTTACGTGAAGTTGGTTGTAAAAATTTTGCAGAATATTATAAAAAGTCATTTGACTTAGATATGAAACATCCGGAACAACCTTTATTTCAAGTTCGTAAAATTTCAAAGGTTATGAACTTTTTACAGCCCGTACCTGGAGCAATACCAACATTAAAAGGTAGAACAGCCACCTTTGTGATCCCAGAATTTTGTAAAGAATATACCATCACTGCTTCCATATTTAGATCCGCCCTTATGCTACCCGCTATCCTCACTAGAATCAATTCTCAACTTTTAGTATTAGAATTAAGATTAAGATTGGATTTGCCTATTAGAGATGACTTATTATTAGTGGCATTAACGACTCCATCTGCTAACATGGAAATGAATTACGAACGTCTCGAGACGTTAGGTGATTCATTCTTGAAATTTTGTGTTACGATAAGGTTGTATGTCATGTTTCCTGATAAACATGAAGGCCAGCTTCATTGCCAACGTATTAGAATTATTTGTAACAAACAGCTTTATCGAAGTGCAAAGAAACTGCATATCTACGAGTACATAACGTCACTCCCATTCAATCGCAGAGCTTGGAGACCAACCAACATTATTACCACAGTTGATGAACCTGAGATGTTGGAGCAGTTAAAGAGACATGGTTTAGCTGACAAAACCCTTGCCGATGTTATAGAAGCAATGTTAGGTGCTGCTTATTTGAGTGGTAATGTGGATGCTGCTCTAAAATGTGCTGCGGCTGTGGAAGTTCCATTCGATGATATTACAGAATGGGATCATTTTCATCAAAAGAATAAAAATCCTCCACGTGTTAATCAAAAAGCTATTAAGTGTGTGGACATTGAAAAAGTTGAAGAGATTTGTGAACATACATTCAAAAATAAAATTTTAATTGTAGAAGCACTCACGCATGCTAGTTTACCAAACTCTTCAACTTCATGTTATCAACGTCTTGAATTTTTAGGTGATGCTATATTGGATTTCATGACGGTCAAATATTTATTTGAAAAATATCCTAATGGGACACCAGGAATGATCACAGACCTAAAAGACGCATCTGTTAATAATCAGTTTCTTGGAGCGGTTTGTGAAGTAATTGGACTTCAAAAACATATTATTCATTTCTCACCAAAGTTGATGGCAGGCATGACTGAATTTGTAAACATTGTAGATGGAATACGACAAAAGGGTGAAGCTGTTGGAGAATATTGGAGCGACTTGGACGTTCCAAAGGTTATGAGTGATGTTGTTGAAAGTATGTTGGGAGCTGTTTTCGTGGATGCAGAGTTTGATCCAGCTGCGCCACAGAGATTATTTGATATTTGGATAAAACCCATTTTAGATGTACACGTTACTCCTGAAACTTTGAAAGTTCATCCTGTGAAGAAATTAACAGAATATATGCAAAAAATTGGATGTACCAGCTTGTTGTTGAGGTATTGTTTTTTTTTGCTTCATACCTGGTTCGGTTTATTTTTCTTTATTCATTAATTCATTTTTAATAACAGAAATCATACTTCCGAAGAAAAAGAAACAGAATCTCAACGTTGTACTATTTTTATCCATGATTCGCCAGTGTCACATGGGAAGTCAAATAACATTCGTGCAGCAAGAAAGATAGCAGCTCAAGCGGTTTATGATAAAATCGAAAATGAACCAGGATACCTTGAAAGTGTATGCTCATGTTCAGCTCTTCCTAGAGATGATAAATTACTTAATGAAGATGACGATGATGAAGAATTATTGGAATAATTACATTGATAAAAGTTGTGACAATTATTTTAATCATTTAAATGTGAACATCCAATGTATTATATAAGTTATTAAAAAAAAAATTCATATACATGCAAAGACTTTATAATAAGTAAAATAGATTAATATAAGAAAATGGGAAAATAGATGAATTAATTAATAATATTAAATGCATAAACAACAATTAATAAATAATGATTTTGGTAACGGGACCAAAAAGTCCACAGATTTTATAAAATAAGACTTGGTACAAGAACCAACAATTTTATTTTACCCAATAATTATTGATTAATTGCGAGTAGTTTTGAAGACTTGAGAATCGATTGGATGATTATAAATATTTTATGTAGATTTACTTAAAAATTTTGAATATTAAAATCAAAAGGTTTCTAAGTAATAAATGGCATGCTTATGTTTTTAGTAAAAATAATGCCTCTAAAGTAAAGCTCACGGATTCGCATTTGCACATGTTGCATTTTTCACGTGACCTTAAATCGAATTTACCATTTGCCAGTAAAATCACATTATGGATCATATAGGAGGTTTGCTAAGAAAAATGGGGCTCTTATAATTTTATTGCATTTTAATTTTTAATAATGTTAGATTAAAATGATTAAAAAATGCAATAAAAATCAGACTTCATATGATTTACTATAAAGGAATAACAGTCACTATGTATCAGGGGTTAATGATTTTTTGTTGTAATACAATATAAATTATTTTTGTGATAAAATATAATTTTATGTTATTTATTTTTAAAATTTTTAAATAATAAATGCTAAAAAGCATTAATATCAATCAATATTTATTAATAACTATAAGAAATATATCAATTCAAATTAAAGTATATCATATTTAAAGCCTTTAAAAATTTCAATGATAAACTTTGATGATTATTATCCAAATTTGTATGGTAAAAAGAAAAGCTTCTTTTGACTATATAACTAAAAATTGGCAACCAAATATAATCTAATATAATATTAAATAAAAGTGGTAATTGACTGCTATTTTTAACCAAAATTCTTTAATTCTAGTATTTTTTAAAACCTACTGTTAGGGTTCCGCAATTTAATTTGATATTTGAATATTCAATTTGATTCAAACAAATTTAAATCAAAGAATGATTTATTTGATCAAATCCAAATTAATGTTTGATTCAATTCGATCAAATTCAAATCAAGTATTCAAAATATTTGATTTGTTTCAAATTAATAGTAAAGTCACCTCTAAAGCTTCAGAAGTAGTTTTTATTAAGAAAACTATAGTAAAAAACACCTCTGTGGCTTCAGAAATGCCTTTTTTACTAAAAAAAATATAGCAAAATATGCTTTCACAGCTTTAGAAATACCTTTTTTACTAAGAAAAACATAGCAAAAATGTCTTCACGACTTTGAAGACGATATTTTACTAAGAAAATATAATAAAGAATGCCTTCACAGTTTTAGAAACATTTTTTTATTAAGAAAACTAGTAAAAAAATGTATACACTGCTTCAAAAACATTTTTTACTAATAAAATGGTTATAAAGCTGAGATGACAGTTATTATTAAGTTTTCTTAGTAAAACTGAAATTGCAATAGCGGTTATTACTAAGTTTTTTTAGTAAAATTGAAGCTGCAATAGCAGTTATTACTAAGTTTTCTTAGTAAAACTAAGACTCAGAATTATTTTATTGAGTTTAATAATAAAATTTACCTGTTACTAAAATTACTTTGTAAAGCTATCTTTGAAATTTTTTAGTGTAATTACTTATAATTTTTCTAATTAAAACTTTAGAATAATTTTTTTTTAATATATCATTATAAAAACTAAAATTTTTATATTTGATTTGATTCGATTTGATCAAATATTTGATTGATTTAATTTAATTTGATAAATATTTAATTTGATTTGATTTGATTTGATCAAATTCAAATCTTTACAAATTGATTCGATCAAATATTTGAATTCAATTCAATTTAATTTGATTCAAATTCAATTTGAAAAATAAATCAAATTCAAATTGCTTAAATATTTGATTTGATTCAATTTTAAGGAATCTTACCTGCTGTTAACTTTCTAATTCACAATATGAAAGAGAGAGAGAGGGTGGGGAAGCTTTGCAGTAGAAAGGGAAGATACTTTAAAAAAATTAAAATTTTACTTTTTAAGCTAATTATGATTTTTTTTAATAAAATAAGTTTAGATTTGACATTAACTCAAAAAAAAATTTTTTAGAGTTTCCTTCCTTTTTATTGCAAAGCTCTCATATATAAATCATTTATGAAGTAATTTATTATCAAAATCACTAATTATTAAATATAGCCTAATATTTCTTTATCTTATATCTAGAAAATGAAAATAAGCAGAATCAAAAATTTGATATGGTTTAAATAATACTCTTGTAGAATGATTTGGAATATAAGAAAAAATTTTAAAAGTAACTTCAAATGCATCTCAAAAAATAAGATAAAAAATCAAGGAAATTAAAATAAAAATCTGTAATTAAATTTTCAAGTAAAAAGTAATTTGATTATAAATAAGAAGTAGGATTTAGAAGTCATGCTTCAAAAAAAGAAAAAACAGTAAATTTTTTTGCTAAAAAAAATAAGAGTTTCAACAAATTCTTTTGAAAAAATGAAATAAAATTAATATAAATAATAATTATTTCTTTTTATTTTTTTATTTTGTAAAATAGCATAAATTTTAATTATTTTTTTATTACTATTACTTTCTTGTAATTCAACTTGAAAAAAACTTGGCCAATATTTAATTTAGTCTTTAATATAAAAACTATTTAAAATCAAGAATTCTATCATATTATATTAAGTAACAGAATTTTACTTAGTGATATAATTAGGATTTGTAAAGTCTTAAGTCCTAGACCTAAAAACTTAGTCCTAAGACCAAGTCTGCAGATCTTTAAGTCCAATTTTTTAGGTTTAATAAAAACTAAATCCTAATTAATTAAAATTTAATATATTATCATTCATTAAAAAAGATTTAGCTGATCAATTTTAATTAAATATTCATGTAAAAAAAAAATATATCAAATATTTTTCTTAAAAAATATTTTACTATTTAGTATAATACTTATTACTATGAGTTTTGATTTATTAAATGACAGTTTAACATTAATAATGAAGAAGTTGCTAAAACTTCTTTTTATAATTTATAAGATTTAATATATAATGAAACTACAACTATAATATTTGATACAAGAAATTTACAAGATTCACAAAACTCTCAAAACTCATAAAATATACATAAATTTCTTCTTTATAGAACTATATTAACTATAAAACTTTAACTAATTCAAATATGTCTATATGTAAAAGATGTAATTATGTATTTTTAAGAAAGTCAGAAAATTCTAATATAGAATGCTATTTTTAAAGAAACATAATATAATAATTTTAAAAGTTAATAACAAAAAACAAAATTACATTAAATTTTAAATGTATAGAATCAAAGAAAAGTTTGAATGAAATCAGCTATTAATTATTTAGATAATTGTAGACCAATAATCTTTTGGGTTGTTAAAAATAAAAATTTTATTAAAATGTTAAATAAATTCGATTCACATTATAAAATTCCTAATTGTCATTAAATACAAAAAATAAATAATTAAGAACTTAATTAACATTATTCTAATATAATATATAATTTACATAAAATATCAGAAAAAGAAGCTTTTGCTGCAGATATATAAATATTATAAAAATTAACTTTAAGTAGTAAAGTATATCTTAGTTTAACAATTTATTATATTGACCAGAATTGGATTCTTTAATATTTTCTTCTTGACATTATTCCTTTTAAATTTATCATAATAGAATTAATATGAAAATTCAATTAATAATATACTTAACAAATTTAACTTAATAAATAAAACTATTGTATTTATTACTGATAATGAATATTTAATATTAATATGTAGATAAAAATTAGCAAAAGAATTTGAAAAATTTTTGGATAATCTTTTTTTTAGTTATTATTATATATAAAGTCAAAATAGATCATTTCAGATATCCGAAATAGTCAAAATGGTCACTATTGGAAATGAAAAGTCGAAATGGTCAAAATGATATCATACCACATGATTTTTTATATATAGAAAAAATAAAATAAACAAAAGATGTACAATCTCGGTCAATATCGCTCTGATTCATATGAACTAACTACCATTCAATTCCTCGTGAATAGACGAATCCAATGAGCTAACATTTATTGATTTTAGATCATCCAATCTCAAGATAATCGCAATTATATTATCAGTCGAATTATGAATCAATAAATTCTACTTTAAATAAAAGAGTCCAGATTTCGAAATTCAATTGCAAATATCTCAAGATGGGATGATCCAAAATCAAAAAAAACTTTTTCTCCCAAATGTCTAGTTTACTAAAAAAAATTGACAAAAAAATAAAAATTATGCCAGTTACTAGAGTGATTTCTTCTAAACAACAAATGAAAAAAACTTATCAACACAATAAATGAAATATCCCAGTTACTGACTCCAACACTTCAAGCTCTTCTTCAAAAAATAACTGAAACAAATGAAAATAATATTTTCCAAAAAAAAAAAACTTTTACACCTTCGAACGAAGACACTATCAATCCAGAAATTGAAATATTATTACAAACATTATGTTATCGAATAATAAAGAACCTTTATTAGAATAAATAACTGACAACAATATTCCCTCTAATGACGTACCCTTAGAAATGGATATTGATACTACTTCTACTAACATTTTTCTCAAAACTACCACTCTAAAACAAACCGCCAATAACTCTATGCATGCCCAACCTAAAAGTGACAACATATTTGAATCGATTATATACTCCCTCCCATTAATAAAGAGAAACAAAAACAATCATGATCTGAAGAATTTGAACAAAATGAAGGGTCACATGACCAAGAAAATCAAGAGGCTTCTTACAATATCATTACTACTCTTACATGCTTTTTCACTACAGATAATGTGTCAGATATAAAAGGCAAGATTATAGCTGAAAAAAGCACGTTCATAAACTCCCTATTTATATGATTCAATAGTTATCAAGGTTCTACCTACGTTTTCAAATTTAGAAAGTTTTCAGTCTATTTTCAATCAATGGAGGATCTGATATATGCTATCACAAAAGTACAAGAAACACAACATAATCCAATTTTTACTATTGTTGATCCTGCAGCAAAAAAACTCAAATAAGATACTGAAAATGGAAGGATCTTAAAGTATCAACCATCCCATTATTTGTCAAATCTGATGTATTATAAAATTTTCTCCAGATATGGAGTGATTACCAGATTTTCAATGATCATCTGAGGTCCTTGGCAGATTGCTTTCATTGTATTAGAAAATGCTGATATTATCAAACCTTTCTATATAACCTTTGATCTATTAAATTTCTTGAAACAACACTCAGAATAGAACTAACTGATCTTGATTCTATGCAAACTGCTTTAAGATAGCAATTCGAACTAAAACTAACTGATCTTCCTTACAATACTGACCAATAACAATTAGGAGATTTTCTTATACATATCAAAGCTAGAACGTGTTTTATACCATATGATCAACAATACAAACTAAGACCCTTACGCATTTATTAATTTTGTATCACTTGCAGACCTTGATGCTGCAGCAGCGCAGTCTCAGTAATTTAAAGGAAAAGCATTATACTGGATGGAACTATCGACCAAACATTGTCAAAGCTGTGGTACGCTGTTAAGCTTAAACTGTTTATCGTTAAGTTAACAAAGATTATTTGCTAGCAGGAAATTTATGTACGTCTAAACTATGAAAGAAATAAACATGAATAATTAAATTGAAGGGTTAGGTCATCTTTATTGATATAGATTTAAAGAAGAATGAATTAAGTTTACAAGTAAAGTTAAGTTTAGATTTATTAGAGAATTCATAGTGACTCTGCCATTTATTGAGACAGAAATATAAGATATTTATATAAAATACATCAATATGAAATAAATATTTAAGATAGTAAAGAAATATAAGAAATATAAGAAAATAAAAAAATTAAATATAATAAAAAAATATGTGAAATTAGAGATTGCTAAGAAATTAGAGAAATAGTAGAAAGTTGAGAATCGTGATTGTTATGATTACTATTCGTCAATTATGTTAGGTGCAGTATCGTGTATCATAACAAGACTATCACTAACAGCACCTGACCACAAATTTAAAGACTGTACAAACTGTAAACCAACAAATCTTTACGGACTGCTTTATGATCATTTTAAATCAGAGCCTTACCGCCTACCACATAATAATACTTTTAATAATTTCAAGGGTACCATGCCATATACAATGCTCTTAAAAACACTCCTCCTACGAATGATGATAACAACCACCTATAGTTATCCTAAATCTTATTAATACTTTGAAACTCGTCCAGGAAAGACTTGACAATATAGAAAATAAGCTACTCACTATCAGCGATAAAATAGTTTCCATAAAAAATGATAATATTGAACACCAACAAAATGAAGATAACATAGGATTTAGATTAAATCATCTTGAATGTATGCATAATATTGAATATGACGCTAAAAATGCTACTGATTCAAATTATGTTTTTTCCTTACATGACAAATACTTTATGATTAAAGACATTATACCTCCACTGACCCAAGATAATCAAACCTCAATTATTTCTAACGACTCATCTGTTCCCATTATGAATTCCTCAAACAATCTTCAAAGAATTGGTGTTGTCGAATCATCAGTTAACGAAATTAAGAACAAAATGAGAAATTTGATTGCCACTATCAGTCTGATCATCTAAGCAAGTAATATTTCCCAATAAGTATACATCTCCAAACAAACAATTTTAAAGAAACGTCTCCTATAATTCCTACTAATTTTAATAATATAACAAATGCAAATCTCCTATCTACTATTAATAATTCCAACTTGCTTTCAATTGCTATACATAACATTCAAAGCTGTGTATTATCAAATCGACTTCAACAAATTGAAAAGTTTTTTATTAATTTCAACCTTGATATTTTAGGCTTAAATGAAATTTATCTTACATATTTGCAAGCCAGATCTCTCAATAATAACCTTCATGACAAGCCTTACAAATTTTTCTTTTATAGCTCAAATCATTTTCAAAATTATCAAAAGGTTGGACTTCTAATTAGAAATAATCTCTATTCACACCTTTTCAATCAAGGCTTTTTTTTCGATTGAATTCTATATTTAGATTTACAGTTCAAGAACAAATTCAAGTTACGCATTATTCAAGTCTATCTTTCCACCAGTTATTATAACAAAATATTTTTCAAACACAGACTGCAAATTCAAAATAAGCTAATGAATCTTCTAGTTCAAAGCTGAAAAAATAATTTTCATGTTATTCTCATGGGTGATTTTAACATTGATATTTTTAGAAATTATAATGCTAAATGCAAAATGATTTTACAAAGTTTTCTACATAACATTATCAATCTTGGCTTTCTTCACACAATCTCTCCTTTTACATTCCCCTTTTCTGCTACCTATACATCCACTTCTAATTCATTTTCTTCTCATATCGATTATATTTTTATTTTATCTTCTCTCACATATGACCTTGTTTCCTTTGACATTCTAAATAACTCATCTTTTCTTTACTCATCTGATCATCTCTCCCTTCTTATATTATTATACAAAATAATTTCTTTAAGCAAACCTCTAATGTATATTCAAAACAACATAAAATCACCAAGCAAAATTATCTTTCAACAAAGCTACTCTACTTCAATGGGACTTTTTCGCTGCTCATCATTAAAACAAATTCAAAGTACTGAAATTGTATAGCTTATGACCTTAATAAATCTCAAAATACTTTCAATGCTGCTTGAGACTTCTTTGTTAATACAGTAATTACCTCTGCTAAAAAACATATACTTAAACAAACCACAACTTTACGCCACAACTCTCTATTTACTCATTCCAACTCTTCAATCCATAAACATATTAAAAAACTATACAAAATTTATTACAAGTTTAACAAATTCCTAATTCAATCACCTTTGCCACTCGCTTCTTTCCAAATCTCCTTCAAAGAACATAAATCATTACTATGTATAGCCTCCTAATACTTTATATTTATAGTCTCAATTAATAGTCACTATTTAGCAAAACGTCTTCTGAATTATTTAACTGAATTAAATCTGATATTATCAAACCCATGCAAGCCAAACAACAGATAATTTCTAGAACTGAAAATAACAAAAGAATCTCAGAATTTATTAAATAATGAAATGACAATTTCAAAAACTCACCTACTAAAATAATCGATTCTTGTCTTGAAAGAAATAGAAAAGCAATTATTCTTGATCGAATCATAATTCATGCAGACATACCAGATCAACATTTAGAATTAATTCCTGATAAAATTAAAGTGCAAACTGATTCTCATTTTCAAAACATTGCTAGATCAATAAACAGAAACGTATCAAATATCAATTCACATAACTTTAATTCAAATTGGAAAAATTGGGAGTGTCACTACAACCCTATAGAGACAATTGATAATGACTGCTATGCTGACATCATGGATATCCCTACTTATTATGATTGGTTAACGACATTAAAACATTTACCAGATAATAAAGCTTCTGGCCTTCAAAAATAACAAATGAAATACTTAAGAAACTTGGTCCTAAAATGAATCAGTTTTTATATACTATCATCTGTGCTTGCTTTACCAGTTCATTTACTTCTATACAATGGAATCTAGCATATGTGTATCCAATTCTAAAACTGAAACCTTGGAATTGTAAGCTCAATAACACACATCCTATTACTCTTCTGGATACAGTGAAAAAAGCATTCGTGAAGATTTTAAATCAGAGATTGCAAGATGTTTTTATAAAGAACAACATACTCAAAGGCCTTAATCTTGCTGGTTTACCACATTAATCAACCATGGATCCATTACACATAGTTAATAATATTCTCAAATATCATCAGTTAAAAAACAAATTTGACAAACCCAATTGTACTAACTTATATATCCTCTTTCAAGATATGTTCAAAGCGTACGATCGTGTTAACATTTATATGTTTAGAAAAGTGATGGGAAGATTAAAAATTCCTTCTGAATTCACTAATGTTATTACAAATCTTTTTTTGAATTGAAAAAACTCAGTTTTCACTGTATATAGCAACATAGACCCTTATAACGTTGTTGTTAGAATTAATCAAGGAGAAGTTATTTCTCCTTTGCTATAGGTCATCTATTATGACCCTCTTTTATCACATATTCAAAAGTCTAACTACAGATACAAAATGTCAGTTTCATGGCAGCCAGACATTACTAAAACTGAACCATCTGAAATCTCCACATATATACTCAACTCAGCATATATGAATAACACAATATGGATTACAGATAATTTGACTAATCTTACCATTATCTTTGATATTGCTTAATCTTTTTTTGACCTGAATTCAATGAAAGTCAATCACAATAAATCTTTTATTCTTACATCTGAAGCAACTGAAATAGAAATTTCAATATTCAGTGAATTTCTAAACCAACCTATATCTTTTCAACAAAGAAACCTTCTGAATCAACAAGATACCTAGGCATTTGGATCTCTGCAAATTATAACAAATCTTATATCAAACAACAAATTCAAGACGAAATTGCTGACTTTATTTTAAAATTAAAGTATAAACCCTTAACTGACAAGCAGCTCAAATATATCTTTAACATAGTTCTTATTCTTCATATTGAATATAAATCTCAATTAGTTGTTTTCTCATCTAAAGAATGTCATGCCTTATTTTCCAAAGTCAGAGTTTTCCTCAAACACAAATTGAAATTTCCCAAGTCTACTTCCAATAGTATATTAAATAGTAAACTTATAAACGGTTTTAATGACTTTACTGCTAACATAATTCATTCAAAAATTCAACATTTTGCTATTATGATTAATGGAAACACTGCTTTATCTTTACTGGCAAAGACTACTGAGATGAGGCTCAAACAGTTGCAAGTTTTTACTGGCTCTATGATAATCCTTTAATCTGTTGGTCTACACAGTTAATTAATCTTCAACATGATAATTTTCTTGGCAATATCATCTTATACTACCTTCAATCTAATATTCCCTTCGCAAATACTAACCTCTATACTAAAAAATTTGCAATCAAAGGAGAGAAACTCCTCTTCAGAAAATTATTCTCTGGAAAAAAAAGTGGATTAGCTTCCTGTGATATAAATCAATACTTTTTTTGGACCAATTATTATGTAATAGAATCTTCCTTTCGCAATTCAGAGATTTAGCAATACAAGTAAATAATGACCACAACACAGTTAAAGGCAGCTATTCACAATGGTTCTCTCATTTAGAAAAGATCATTTTAATAAATCCTGTTTTTTCCAATAGAATCAAAGAATAATACATTATCACACCATTCACCCCTTCTGGTTTTAAAACATCCTCTCCTATAGATTCCAACAAAGTTTCTGATTGGGTTACTCTATAGATCCCTCCAGAGTCAAACTATTACAATCTTCCATATCCTGGACAAACAATATTTGAAAAGTCTTTTAAATCTCTGCTATTTTCTGACAAAATTCTATTTTAGCATTTTGTTTCTTCCAATTTAACTGCTAATCCAAGATCTTCTTCAAAAAAACAGAATATCTTAACAGCTTATGGTAGATATACCTTCAACAATGATCTTCAACGAAATTGTCTTCCCATCATCACATAATGTTTTACTTTGTAGTAACTTAGTTAACATTTATCTTCTTTAACTTATTTAAACAAATTATTTTACATCAGTCAACTCAGAAAAACTTTACTTGTTAAAGAGAAATATTAAATTAGTATCTGATCAAGCAATTCAAAGATATATGAATATAAGACCAAATCTTGTACCTAACAATATGGGAACGTTTCCAGTAAAATCAAGTTATGAGATATAGTAAATCATATGATCCATACCTTGATTTTGCTAGAAACACACCCATATGACAATTATACAATGTTAGGATATTATTTTTTTTTCTGCCTCCTATTTAATATTAATTAATAATCTCAGTTAATTAATTTTATTTTAAAGTTTTTTATTGCTAATATTATATCTTGAGTTTTGGTATAACTATAAATTATCTTAAATTGCTTAAGAAAAAATGACACAATCTGAGCTTTTAGAGTTCCTCTCCAATGCCACCTTTCTATACAAACAAGGTTTTAAAGCTGAAGATATTGGCGAATACTTATATAAATTCGTGATGATAGTATTAGACTAAGACATTTCCTTGATGCAGACAATGCAGATGAAATAGAAACCATACTCTCAGATCATGAAAGTCATTTCTTACATGAATTCATTGATGAAGATGAGCCACTCCAGCTTATTATAGATTTTGATTTATCACAAGATATGCATGATGGCATTAAACCTAAGCTTATACATAAAGAGATACTATATATACTCAATCGTGCCTTTAGAGATGTTTGTCTTGAAATTTTTTCAAAGTGGGAAAAAAATAGTATTACTGTTGCCAGTAGTACTGATGTGAAAAAAATATCCCTCCATATTTCTACTATTGGTATGAGGTTAAAGATATCACTCAGGTCGAAGTATTCACTGAACTTGTCTGTAAAAAACTTTTAGCATTTCTTCAGGAAAATAGTATTATAAATAATATTGCAAATAAATATTTATTTTCCTTGTGAATGCTTGGTTTGCCTAAATATGATGAAAAAATAAAGGAGCATATTCGTGTAAAAAATGCAATGCATCTCAAAGATAGAACCATTTTTGACTTCATAATTCATCCCCCAATGATGAATCAGAAATCGCAGAAAGTTCTCTCTTAATTGTTCTAGAGCCAGAAATGGAAAGATGCCTTAGCATAAATAATGCTACCACCGATGCTGAATTTGAACTAATAGAAACACTACTTTAAGAAGCTAGCATCAAAGGGTATAGTCTCTCATACCTATCTGAAAACTTTTCTGACAAATTTTTATTATCACATATCTCTCCATCATACTGTATAATATGTGACTGAGAACATGATAGTGATAATGCATATATTATTCGAAATAAAAATCCTATAGCTTTTTCTGCTACTGTGCAAATCAAAATAGGCAACTTAAGACAAGAAAGCCTTCGAAAAAACTTACTATTAGCAAAACTGCTTTAGATTGAGAACAAAAGCTTTCAAGTCCTGTAAAACTAGAACAATCCAGAATTACAAATCCCAATGATCATTTTGTATGAGATGACCTACTGCATATGTGTACTTCAGGTAAAAAATTCTCTCATGCTGAAGTTTATGAAGTGATTCAGGCATCAGTTGCCTGTATTCAGAAAACTTCACAGACCTGGATACTCAAGTTCAAAGATCCAGAAAGTGGCCTTCATTTCGATATGGTACCTAAACTAGATCTTGCCAAATTTGGAATCAATATAATCGAATATGAAGGGAATCGATAAAGTTAAAATCATTGATAAGTCAAGCAGTTATCAAAGGTATAATACTTTATGATGATGTTAACTTT
>CAMKVN010000776.1:0-23978 GCA_946474995.1 Funneliformis geosporum
TCAAATAAATCATTCTTTGATTTGAATTTGATCAAATCAAATCAAATATAAATTTGAATTTGTATTTGATTTGATTTCTAAATCAAATATTCAAATATCAAATCGAATTGCGGAACCCTAGTAATAACTACTATTGCAACTTAGATTTACTAAGATAACTTAGTAATAACCGCTAACACAACTTCAGATTTACTAAGAAAACTTAGTAATAACTACTATTTCAGCTTCAGTTTTACTAAGAAAACTTAATAATAACTATCATGTTAGTAGGATCCCGAACTATACTAATAGAACTCACAAATGTAATATGAACACGCAATTAAAATTATATTGTATGGTATAACTTGGTCAATATTAATGCTAGAAAGATGAAATTACTACTATTAGATTCTTCTCGGTTAGACGAATCCAATGGTATAAATATCATTAAAATCGAATTAATGTTTATTGAGATAATAGGGTATGTAGGATAAGTAAATTTGTAAAAATAAGCAATTTTTGATAAAGTTTACATATAAACTCTACGCAAACTCAAATGTGAGTTATATTAGTATAGTTCGGGGTCCTATCTTAGCTTCATAATAATTTTATTAGTAAAAACATTTCTAAATTTACAGATGTGTTTTTATTAGGTTTCTTAGTAAAAAAACATCTCTGAAGTCACAAAGATGTCTTTTACTATGTTTTTTTTTTTTTAGTAAAAAAGGCATTTCCAAAGCTATAAAGGCATTTTTTATTATAGTTTTCTTAGTAAAAAAGGTATTTCTGAAGCTGCAGAAATGCTTTTTATTATAATTTTCTTAGTAAAAACCACTTTTAAAGCTTTGAAGATAGTTTTACTATTGATTTGAATTTGATCGAATCAAATCAAACATTAATTTGAATTTTATCAAATATAAATTTGAATTTGCATTTGATTTGATTTTCAAATCGAATATTCAAATATCAAATCAAATTGCAAAATTCTATCAATAACTAAGATGAAAATATGATCACATATATTGCATTTTTCATATTCATCTTCATTAAATTCTTTGTTATAGCATTTGAAATATTAATAGTAATTTGGTTTTTGACTAACTATAGACTGTTTATCTTGAATAAAAATTAAAGATTCAATAAGTATAAATAAATCTGCAAATGAGACTTTTCTTTTATTTTGATAAGCAATGCATTCATTATAATTTTCATCTTGCTGTTTATAAACCTGTTAAACAAAAGATTTTCAGTTTTCCTTTATAATTAATTTAAAGTATTACATACAAAGAACTAAGAATAAAATGTTAAAAGCCTATTTTTCTGATTATTTCGTAAAGATATAAGTTCTGAAAGTTTGTATTTATAAATTTCATCAATTTTTTCAACTCTATTTATATGATAAATAATTTATAGTCAGAATATGAGTATTGATAATGTTAAATTCTTATTTTATCTGATGAAAGTGCAATATTCAAAGATTCAAAAAGTACTGTTTAGCATTGTCTAAAGTATCCTCTTTTGAGCGTATCCTTACTTTAAAAGATCCAGATATTTTACTAGATAAAATTTTTCCCTATTTTAGGATCTGGGTATTATTCAATTTTAATTACATGAGTTTTGAATAAGACCTAGATATTTTACATAAAGTTTTTAGTTTTAAAATTTAGATCGCAAAATTTAATAATTTAATAAATTAATCAATTTTACAATAAATAATATATTCTTGAGTAATATTTTTATTTATTTATAATTTGATAATATATAATTATTGAATAAATGCTACAGAATTATAAATTTGATTAAATTTTATCAATTCCAATTTTGGATTATGTTACAATCTTTATTTTTTTTTAATAATTTCTTCATTTTCATTATTCTTGCCAGCTGATTCACTTCCATTACTATCATCTTCAAATTCACATTCATTATTACCTTCATCTTCTTCAATTTCTCTTTCTTGATTATTTATTTTTTCTACTTTACTAAAATTAAAAATTAGATTATCCTCCTTTTCATCTAAAAATTTGATGTGTCACAACATTTAAATGAATGTCTAATTATATCAGAATCAATTGAATTCCAACTTTGTTTTACCCAAGTTGCTACAAGTAAGTAAGATGGTCATTTAATCTTTCCAGATAGTATATAATTCTTAATAACTTCATTCATCCAGTTATTATAAAGATGTCGCACTTATTTTACTTAATGTTAAGTTAATTTATTTTAATTAAATAACAATCAAAATAAAATAATTACCTTAGATTTGAAAGATTTATTTAATGATATATCAAATGGTTGTAAACGAGAAGTTAATCTACCTGGAATAATAACTAGATCTGTATTTTTTTTGTAAATCCAATTTTTACTGCATTAGTTTTATGAGCTGTAAAGAAGTTAAGTATTAAAAGAGATTTTGGGTTTGTGTCTCGTCTTGCATGTTGTCTCCAAATATTTTCTACCCACCAAATCATTTTATTTTCATTCATCTAACCTTCTTTATTTACATGAATAATTACACTATCAAGAAATCTTCACATAAAACATTTACGAGTTTAAAAATAATCATGGAAGGTAGTTTTATTCCATCTGCTGTACAAGTTAAAATAACAGTAAAATTGGAATATTCATAACCAGTTGTTAAAATTGATACAGTTCTAGTTCTACTGTTATATTATTTGGTAAATTAAAAGCCATTAGGTTTCATCCATATTTGTAATTAAAGATAATAGATATTGGTATTCTTTTTAACGAAATAGAACATAAGATAAAAACTGACTTTGTAATTCAATATAATTTTCTGAAAGCTTCTGAGCAATTGTTGTTTTTCTTCTATTAATTAATTTATGATGGGTCATAAAGTCATCAACCAATTTTTGTGAAAATTTTACATTTTTTATATTTAGAAACTCTACCTGATAAATTTGTTTTTTAGCTAAAGAACGTGCTTTTGCCTGAATCATATAATGTGAAATAACTTTCAATTGGCTTTGAGATTCTCTAAACCATTCTAAAAGTTCAACTTCAAGATATGAATATTTTAGTTGCATATCACTATTTATAAGGAGCCACTTGCATAAGTTGTTCTTTATTTCTTATTCACTTACGAAGTTATTTTGGTTCAATTTCAAATTTATCTGCTGTTGATCATTTACTGTAACTATTTTCATAATTGCAATTATTATTAGTTATTCTTTTGCTGTCTATTGTCTTCTCCATTTTATTGTAATTCTAGCATGATGAGTTTAAAGGTTTTCACAAACCATATTATTAGTACTAAAATAAATAAAATTGTTAGTATTTATCAATATAATTTCAAATAAATTTAATAAAATATATTTAATACCTTAAGATTTAAAGGTGAAGTATAAAAAAAATGTGAAAGAGAACACAAAAAAGAAACGTAAAATGCAAAATAAAAATGTGAAGGATAATATTTTTAATTATATTTTTCCCTCTCAAAAAAATGCAGTTTATTTCTATAATTATTAAATCAGTATTAATGAAGTGTAAAAAGAAAATTTAACTATTTTTAAATTTTCTGAACACAATAGATTATTATTATAATTTTCCTAAAAAAATAAAAAACTGCAAAAATAATACTATTTTTAAAAAACTCTCCTGTTTTATGTCTATTAAATATAAAATACCCAACTATTTTAAATATAATATACATTTTCTGAATATAAAAGATTTGTCTGAATATATAAAATTAGTTTAAAAAAATTTAAAAAATTATGGCAGCAACCATTTTATTATATATCATATTTTAAAATCAGCTATGTAGCATCTACAGTATATTAAAAAGTCAATTTAAATTAAATCGGGATAATTAAATCAGTATTTATTGATTATCTGAAAGATAATCTTTTTTTTGTAATATATTAATATATTAATAATTAACTATTGTACAATAACACCTTCAATACACATATTATGTTTCAGTCTTAAGCTCAGGACTTAGAGTTCCCTCTATATTCTGAACGTGTAAGCAATTTTGAGTCCTAGTATATTAGAATTGACCAATCATCAATAAATTTTTATAGAATTAAATAGTGTTGTACCCTAGATTAACTAGTGTTAATCTTGGGTTGAATCAGTGGTGATTATGCATTGATTCCTATAATTTGAAATTTGAAATTGTGAAAATTGTAAAATTTGAAATTACGAAAATTATGAAATTTTGAATTATTGAAAAATTAGATAATTATTTGCAAACTTATTTAATGCTGATGTAACTCACTTTGAAATTAGATAATTATTTGCAAACTTGTTTAATGCTGATGTGTCTTGCTTTAAAATATTGAAAAATTAGATAATTTGCAAACTTGTTTAATGATGATGTATCTTGCTTTAAAATATTAGAAAGTTAGATAATTTTTTGCAAATTTGTTTAATGCTAACGTATTTCAATACGATTTTATAAAAAGAAAGTTTTTATCATGATTTTGTTTTTTTCTAATTATTAAATAATTTTTTAATTCAAATATTTTCTTAATTTCTAAAATGCCTAACAATATTGAATGGTCTGAAGAAGAAATGCAACTTTTGATTGATTTAAGAAGAGAGAAAATGAAGATTATTAAAGAAGGTTCAGTAGATCAAAGTTACCATTTTGGAACTAAATTGCAGTGCAGATTGAAGTAAATTTGAAAACAACTTTTACTGATGTGTAGGCTAGGGACAAGTTTAAAGGAATGATTAAGGATTGTAAAGTAAGTAAATTCATGTAAAAAAAAGGAGATTAATTATATTTAAAAAAAAATATATAATTTATTAATTTTAATTTTTTAGTTATTTCAAAGATATGTTGAAGAGAAATCTGATGAAAGATGAACACATGTAGGAGAAGTATTTGGTGAGCAATTTGATAATAGATTTTAGGAGAAATCTGGTTAGCATAGTAAACCTTCTAATTGATATTGATAAAAGAGAACCATAATTAAATCCAGTATTTTTTTTTTAGCATCTTGTGTAGAAGGAAGAAGGTGAGATTTGTTAAGAAATTAAGATAAGAAATTTATTTGATTATATTGTTCTAATCTATACTTAATTATTTACAATATATATTTTAGAATCATTAACTTCTAATCTTCTTTCTAACCATCCTTCTCCTTCACGTCATTCTTAATTTCTCACTAATTCGATTCTAACACCCTTTATTATATTCAAACATACAAACACCACAATAATCCTCTTCATCCAACTATTGTCTCTCCTTTTTCTATCCATTACATTATTTTAATTTGGGTTTTTTTGTAAATTTTTTTTTAAATAAAAAAACTTAAATGAAGCTTGTTACCTTTACGTGATATTTAGGATCAACAGTTATAGGTTAAACCATATCTGGCCAAAAACAAGTATATATCATAATAAACTTTAAAAAAGAAATCAACCTTAAATAAAAATATCAATCACAGTCAAAACCGCCTAACCATATGAATTACATGCATTTATGAAGGTATTACCATTTTGTGATTTAACGCAATCATTATAAAGTTATTAATCATCTTATATTATACAGCATATAAGTATTTTATATAATTATATTCCTGTTATAAAATATCCTATAATATAATACCCCTGGTTATAATATCCTACCATTAAATATACCCGGTATATCACAAAGTACTCACAGATACTATTCAATTTTTAAATCGGATAAATTGTAAAAGACCAGGATATTTTAGATAGTGTTAGATGATAAAATCTCTGAATTTTACTAGGATTACAATATTATGTATATATTTTATGTAAAGTCAAAAAAGAAAGTTTAATTGAATATTTTCCATCTAAATTTTCATCAATAAAAATAAGTTCTTCTTGTTTCAGTTCCTATTAAAAAATATCACGTAATATTATACATCATAAAATAATCATATATATATATACTTATCTCAAATTTACGTTTTTTTATAACTCCAATTGACATCAAACAAACTATATGTTACTAATAAAGGAATAATTTCTCTATTTTCTTTCTTTTCATAGAGTTCAAAATAGTGATTATATTTCAAATTAATATGTTCTTTTGTTTTTAATAAGAATTTCACAGAATTTTGGGATTTTTTGTAAGAAATAGCAAAATCTTACATGGTAGAACTTAAGATTAACTTTGATTCATATCAGCAAATCCAATAATTCCTATCTGAAATATTAGTACTTCTAAAAATCATCTAACCATACCAAGAAGTTCAATAATATAATCCAAATATGCAGAGAATTCTAAATACTATATATAATAAAATTTGACTTTTTTTTAGAAATATAGGAAGGAGGTTTTCTAGGAAATGAGACTTTGAGCATTTTTATTAAAATTTTAATTTTTATTTTTGATAATGTTAGATTAAAATGCAATAAAAATTAAAATTTTAATAAAAAATGCTCAGAGTCTTATTTCCTAGCAAACCTCCCATATATTACAAAATAAAACATATAGCAACTTATACTCACTTCTCTGTTAAATCTTTATTCTAACAAATATAAATATATTAATTCATATATTACTTTAAAAACAATCAATAATAATAAGCATCAAATTTTTAGCCTATCTATCTATGATTTGCTAATTCAAGAATAATTTCTTTAACATAATTAGTATTTAATAATGGCAACTGAATTTCTTTAAATTTGATACTTGTTGATTTAACAATATTAAACAAATTGCTTGCATAAATTTCAGTTAGAATAGGAAAGAGAAAATAATGTTGTTGAATAATCATATATGAGAATTTTTTGATAACTTATTTAAGAAACATGTCTATATTCTGTTCAAATATTAAATTTGTGTTATTAATATTAATAATTATGAGTGGATGATCTGAGCTATCATTTTCATTTGAAAAATAAAAAAGAATCACATCAAGAATTTGATGAAAGGAAATATTATTTTCTTTAAATTTTTTATGAAATTTCTCAAATTCTGAAATTTCTGTTCTGTAAGTTAAAGATAAATAAATCAGTATAATATTTTATAATTGTTATAAATAGATTATTATAATTATTATAATTGACATGTGCAAAATCTTACTTCTTAAGCTTATACTTCAGTGCTTCATAAGGTAATTTTAATTCAAATACAACCATAGGTTTCTCTTTAAAATCTTCTGTGATGAAACCATCATATGACACATGAAAAATTGATCTGCATTAATATAAATTTTCACTGCAACTATGATTTCAGGTCTCACAATATTATGATAGTTATTTTCCTTTTCATAAGCACATTAAGCAAATGTTATTTTGCCTTTCCCAGCTATTTCTACAACAGCAGCAAAATATAAATGTTTTAAAGGTTCTGCATATTCTTTTTGATTTATCATAAGTTCATATAAATTGTTTATATTTTTCATCAGCTGTACTATTGCCTTTTCACGATTCACAAATTTCAAATAGATTGATATATCTTTTATGTTATTAGGGATATTTTCAGAGTTAGAATGTGGTTTGCAAAATTTTTATTATTATTGATATATTTAGCAAGTATTTCTTTGATATTATCAGATAATAGCTTTCTTGTTGGTGAAACAGCTACACAGTATGCCAAATAAATAAATAAATAAACGAAATAAAATGAATGAAAAATAAAATAAATAAATAAAATGGAATGAATGAAAATATTTTTTTATATTTTTTTTACACAATTTGTTTATTACCTTCTATAAATTCTGCTAATTTCTTTTGTAAATATATCATTTGATTCTTCCAATCTTCTAAATTCTTCTTCAGCTTCTTCTTCTCTTCTTTTAACTCAGCTATCCTGTCTTCCCACCTTTTTTTTTACTCTTCATTCCTGTATTTTTTGTTATCCAACTTTTCTTCCAAATCCTTCAATCTCTTCTGTTTATTTTCCTTTTCGAACTCCTCTAACTTCTCCTTTGCCTCTTTATACTCTTTTTTTGCATTGTTTAATTCTTGTTTGTATATTTCCATTATTTTAAATAAAAAATTTGTATAATTAAAAAAATTTTTTTATTGATTTAAGATCATTACAATGAATTATTTTTATAAATAATTTGGATCAATGATAAATTAGTAGGCACATAACTTGTAATTTATTAGTAATAAGCCAGTTCATTTCTGATCGTTCAAATTTTTGATCAGGTTTTGAATTGATAATTATTGGCTGGCAAAATCGTGTAACATAATCAACAATCTGAACTTTGCAAATAAAAAAAGGTGGAATTTTTGATTGAATTTTTATCTACTGTCTGACTGCTATAATAACATGTAAAAATACGGTTTAATATACTTTTAAAAGAATCTTATTAAATATGAACCAATTACAATTTAATGGAAAAACTTCAACTAAACGTCCTAACTCTTCTGCTTCTTTTTATAGAGCTAAAACTCAAAAAAAAACGCATTTAACTTCACTTACTCTGCAATTTATTTTACCTAAACCAGTGTTTACTGAATCACAATCACAAAATATTCTTTTTCAACCTCAACAGCAACTTTCTGAACTTTCTTAGCAGTAGCAATACCAATTTCAAAAGCAACAGCAACATGTCTTTTCTTTACAACATCCTCCCTCTTCAAAAGCAATATGTTTTTCAACAGCAATATGATTCTCAATTATATAATTCATCTCCCACTTTAATTAAATTAAATGAAAATTATGATGAAACTTATTTGGCAAGTTTTGTAATATATATTTTAACTGTGAATATAAAATATTTATTAAAATTTATTTTAGTTTAAAAAAAATGATAAAATTTCTCAGCCTAAAAGGACCTGTATTTCTAAATAATCTCATGTTAAGAAAAAAGATGATGACAAAGATCAAGATCCCGATGAAAAATCTGGTTAGAAAAATAGTGAAATTAAGATCTTACTTGATTATCTTCAAGAAAATTTCACGTTTTGGTCTAAAGAAAATAAAACTAAATCTTATAATGACATAGTAAAGAATATTTTACCAAATTAAGAAGCAATTGCAATAAAGAGTAAGTTTTTTATTTTGCTTCTTTATAAGCAAATATCTTAATCTTTAATTTTTTTTTTAAATTATTTAAGGTAAACTTGTACGTTTAATAAAAAAATATGAAAATATTAAGAAGCATAATAATCAATCTGAAGTAGAACAAAAAGATTGGGAATGGTATGATAAGCTAGATATAATTTTTGGGATGTGAAAATATATCACCTTTATTTTTGGCTAATAAATCAACAGATATTATGATTGAAGAGAAAATCGAAACTAAAAAGGTTAATAAAAAACAAAAAAACAAAAATAGTGTTGAAGTTATGATCACAGCAATAGCTGAAATGAGTCAAACATGTGAAAAAATTTGGAAGCAAAAAATGATGTTAAAAAAATAAAAATTAGATAAAAGTCATGAGTTAGAAAAGGAACGATTAAAAATTGAACAAGAAAGATTGACATATAAAAGAGAATGTAAAAAGGAAAGAATGAAAATGAAATATGATTTAAAGGTGAAGGAATTAGAATTAAAATATAATGTAATATTTTAGTTTTTAGTTTTTATATTATAACGATAATATAATAATAATAAATCTTTTTTGATTAATCTCTTTTTATTTATCTCTTTTTAATGAATTTTCATTTAAATTACCTTCATAATTATTATTATCATCATCATTATCATCATCACTATCATCACTATCATCACTATTATTACTATTATCATCTATTTCCCAATTATCATTATTTATTTTCAAAAAATTATGTAAAATTATACAACATTCAGTTAAACAAACTGCAGTTGATATTTTCCTAACATTTAAATCTTTTAAACAACTAAACCTATTCTTAAGTCTACCAAAAGCATTTTCTACTACTACACGATGTAAAGAATAAGTAATATTAAATTGTATTTGTAAATTATTTTGAGTATTAATAAAAGGTTTAATAAGAAAATTAGATAATGGATATGCTGAGTCTCCTAATAAATAATCCCATCCTTTTATAAGTGTAGAAACATTTTGATAAAAAAATGAATCTCGATATACCTTTGCATCATGAACTAATCCTGGCCATCCTATTTCATAATCAATAAAAATACCACGATAATCAACAATACCTTGACATTGAATTGAATATTTTTTTTTACGATTCCAATATATCTCAGGTTGTTTTAAAGGAGCAATTCCTAAGATTATATGAGTACCATCAATGGTACCAATAACATTGTTAAATCCTCCAATATCTTTAAAGCCTGAATGAACCATCTTTCTTATTTGTCCTGTTGGCCATACAACTAATGAACTTTTTAATGAAAGAATAGCCAACATGATTCTCTTACAATAGAGATAAACGGTGCCCTCTGAAATACCATATCGTGAACATATACTAAAAATATCATCCTTTGACCCAACTCTTCGTAAAAAAATAGCTAGTTGTAATTCAACTGGGGCTTGCTGTTTATTACCGGTTGATTGAAAAACTGTGTGTATTTCAATATTATTTATAAGACTTTGAAAGCTTTGGGAATCCATTCTCATAATTTTTTTAAATCTAATGTCATCATATTTGGGAACAATTGATTGTCACCACTCTTGAGATTTAGCAATATCACTTCGAAAACGTGACTCTAAATAACGAGAATCTAATAAAGTACATAATCCCAAAAGAATTATTTCATCATCTTCAGCATTAAGTAGTTCTTCTTCAGAATCAGAATTATTTGATTCATTATCAGAGTAAACTTAATAAAAAGGTTTGTTTATTAATGAATTTCAATAATTAAAAATCGGTGTACTCAATTCTGATTTTGATCACATGTTTGAATTGGTTAATGGATTTTGCGCATACTAAGAAATCTACATTGAAATTTATTATTAATAATTTCGTTTTTTGAATTTTTCCAGATTCTTGATTGATTTACTTACTGTAAGAGTACATCGAAAATGTTTTCAGTTACAAAAGACTTTATGAATAAAGAGGCTCCTCCAAATTATGTTGCCGGTTTAGGTAGAGGGTAGGTTATTTCAGTCTGAAAATTCTCTTCAACATAAAATATCCACCTAACGTGTACCTTTTTTTTTTATACAGTGCAACAGGTTTTACAACGCGATCTGATATCGGTCCTGCAAGAGAAGGGCCTGCCGATTTCAGGTATTTATACTTTATTCATTTTTACTATTTTCATATTTTTAATTAATTCATACCACTATTGTTACAAATCCTCCGTTATTTCATAAGAACCCCAAAAATGGGTTATGCATTAGAGAACGAAAGGAATTAAATATATTATGTTGTGGTACGTAATTTTTATTGAAGAATGACATTTTTTTGCTAATTCAAATAATATTATTTAATTATTATTGTTATAATAGTGATGCGTTACAAAAGAAAGCACAAGAGGATGATGATGATGATGAACGTTTTCAAGATCCAGATAATGAGACTGGACTTTTTGCTTCGGCTCCTTATGAAGAAGATGATGAAGAAGCTGACAAAATTTATGAGGCTATTGATCAAAAAATGGATGAAAGAAGGAAAGCTAGACGTGAAGCTCGTGAAAAAGAAGAGTTGGAAAAATATCGTGCCGAACGTCCTAAAATTCAACAACAATTTGCTGACCTTAAACGTGGTCTTGCTGCAGTAACTGATGATGAATGGGCAAATCTTCCCGACGTTGGTGATCTTGTCGGAAAAAATAGAAAAAAAACCAATTTAAGAGAAAGATATTATGCTATTCCTGATTCTTTGTTGGAAAAGGCTAGAGAAGAGAACAAATATGTTACTACATTAGATGCACAACAACAGGTAATGAATATTTCATTTACCTATGATATTAGTAATAATATATTTAAATTTAATTTATTATAGAAATTTGGAGGCTTTCAAACACCTGCACCAGATTCCGGGATGATGACAAACTTTATAGAAATTGGGCAAGCAAGAGATAAAGTATTAAGTTTGAAGTTGGATCAAATTTCCGATTCAGTTAGCGGTCAGACTACGGTGGACCCTAAAGGCTACTTGACGGACTTAAATAGTGTTGTCATTAAAAGTGATGCTGAGATAGGGTATTTTTATTTTTTATTTTGAATAAATTATTGAAGAATTCTTAATAGATTATTTATTAATAAATATTAAATATATTGAATATTTGAAATTTCACTAGCGATATCAAAAAAGCTCGATTATTGCTTAACTCGGTTATTTCAACTAATCCAAAACACGCTCCAGGTTGGATTGCAGCAGCGCGTTTAGAAGAAGTTGCTGGTAAAATAGCTCAAGCCAGAACAATAATTGCCAAAGGATGTGAAGAATGTCCGAAAAATGAAGATGTTTGGTTAGAAGCAGCCAGGTTGAATAATGCTGATAATGGAAGAACAATATTGGCTAATGCCGTTAGGCATCTTCCACAATCAGTTAAAATTTGGCTACAAGCTGTGAAATTAGAAACTGATCTTAAAGCTCAGAGAAAGGTTTTGAGAAGAGGTAATTAATTAATTGATCTTGTTCTAACATGAAATATTTAATTAACGCGAAAATTTATTTGTTATTTTTATGTAGCTCTGGAATTTGTACCAAATTCTGTGAAACTTTGGAAAGCGGCAGTCAATATGGAAGAAAATCCTTCGGACGCTCGTATCCTGTTAGCACGTGCTACCGAATTAGTCCCCCTTTCTGTTGATTTATGGCTTGCTCTTGCTCGACTTGAAAGTTATGACAATGCAAAAAAAGTTCTTAATAAAGCACGTTATCAAATCCCTACTTCACACGAAATCTGGATTGCAGCTGCTCGTCTCGAGGAACAACAAGGTAATGAGAAGATGACTGATAAGATTGTTGCTAAAGCTGTTACGGTTCTTTCTGAAAAGGGTAGTGTGTTAGGACGTGATCAATGGTTACAAGAAGCAGAAAAATGCGAAAGAGAAGGTAGCGTTGGGACTTGTCAAGCCATTGTAAGAAATACTATTGGTATGGGAGTTGAGGAGCAAGATAAGAAAACCATTTGGTTAGAAGATGCGGAGAGTTGTATTTCACATGGCTCCATTGAAACAGCACGTGCTATATATGCACAAGCGTTAAAAACTTTCCCCGGTAAAAAATCAATATGGCGTAGAGCTGCTTTTTTAGAAAAATCACATGGAACTAGAGATTCACTGGAAGAATTATTACAGCGTGCAGTTAGATTTTGCCCTCAGGCTGAAGTACTTTGGCTTATGGGTGCTAAAGAAAAATGGCTTGCTGGTGATGTTAATGGAGCTCGATTCATCTTAACTGAAGCTTTTAGAGCGAATCCAAATAGTGAACAAATTTGGTTAGCTGCTGTTAAGTTGGAAGCCGAAAATGGAGAATATGAACGTGCAAGGATGTTATTACAAAAAGCAAGAGATCAAGCTGGTACAGAGAAAGTATGGATGAAATCCATAGTTTTAGAGCGTCAGCTTAATAAGATTATGGAAGCTATAGTGATGTTAGATGAAGCTTTGAATCGATATCCTACATTTGATAAATTATGGATGATAAAGGGTCAAATTGAGGATGAAAAAGGTGATATAGCTAAAGCTAGGCTTACATATGCTAAAGCTGTAAAAAATTGTCCGAAATCTATACCTTTATGGATATTGGCTTCTAGGCTAGAAGAGAAAGCTGGCCTTTTAATTAGGGCTAGAGCTACTCTGGAAACAGGTCGTTTATTGAATCCCAAAACGCCTGAATTATGGTATATATTTAAATATTTTATGTCGGAGTTAGTTTAAACAATATGCTAAATATAAATTTCTTTCGATAGGTGCGAAGCAATTCGTGTGGAATTGAGAGGTAACAATATCAATATGGCAAAAGTTTTATTGGCAAAGGGTAAGTTACTAATAATTTCTGTGAATTTTATATTATTGATGATAACCCTAATTAATTCCTATCTTTTATTTACATATAATAGCTTTACAGGAATGTCCCAGTTCAGGATTATTATGGTCAGAGGCGATATTTATGGAGACTCGTCCACAACGTAAAACTAAATCTGTTGATGCGCTTAAAAAATGTGATAATGATCCCATAGTTATTGCAACAGTAGCGAGATTATTTTGGTCCGAACGTAAAGTGGATAAAGCTAGAACTTGGTTTGAGAAAGCAGTAAAAGTTGATCCAGATCGAGGAGATTCGTGGGCATGGTTTTACAAGTTTGAATGTCAACATGGAACTGAGGTAAATAAATATCTTTTGGTTCCTTTATATTTCATTTATTAAACTTTTGCCAATTTAAAATTTTTTTCCCCTTTATTAACAGCAACATCAGCAAGATGTAATTACAAGGTGTGTAATAGCAGAACCTCATCATGGCGAAAGATGGCAAATTGTTGCAAAAAATATGAAAAATGTTGGCAAGAATACTGAAGACATCCTTAAATTAGTTGCTAATGATCTTGCATAATTATGTATCTATGTATCTATCTATAACAAGATATAGAGTATTGAACAAAAAGTTAATGATGATCCTATTTATTATAAGTTAAAGATTTTAATGATTAGAATACATTTTTATAAAGTTGATTAAATTAGTTAAAATCAAGTTAATAGTTACATAAGTTTCCTCAGCAAACAAAGGAGGAGGAATATTTCTTTCCCATTTTGAACCATCCGGTGCAGTTGGATCTATTTTAAATAAATAATTAATAGAGGAAAAAATAATAATAAAAACAAAAATAAAAATAAATTTCATAATAACATTTATAGGGATCAGGATGACTATAATTTTCAAGTTCTTTTTCAGTGTCGTGTAAAATTTTACGTAAATCTTGTAAGGAAGCAACATTTTTATTTGCTTCAAAACGAGCACGTATATCTAAAGCTACAGAACGCCATGCAGAGCGATTTACATACCAATCTAAAGCTGTTTTTAGGGAACGCCTATATAAAGAAGTTACATATTGTTTATGAACAACAGGAAAAGCTGGTTGTAACATTGTAAAAGTTAAAAGGGAGGAGGAAATTTAGAAGTTGTCGAGTTTGTTGTTTATCACATGAATCAGTAACAGATGCTGTACATAATTGGTTGGATTTTTTTGTTTAAATTTTATTCAATCGTCGGGAATTTTACACTTTGCAATTTGTTATTTACAATGTTAGATAAGAATGCAAATACGGCAAGAATATCACCATCATTACATATCAATATAAATGCAGAAGTATTTAACACCAAAACGAATTTTTTAATAAAGTCATGGGAAGAAACATCAATAAGACCATACATATTGAAGTATTCGAAGCAAAGAGCATTAATATTTATCGTAATTTTAATTTTAATTATATTTTATTATACTAGTGGAAGTAGTAACGATGATAGGAAGAAAAAGAATGAAATAGGAATAATACAGGATGTGGACATGTTGACTGATATTATACCAACAGAAGGAGATGGAGAGAGCACAGCTATCTTATTGAATTGGAATAGATTAGATAACATTAAAATTATTGTAAAACATTTGTGTCAATATTCCATATTTAAAGAAATTTTTATATGGAATAATAATGTCGATATACATCTATCAGATCCAGTAAGTAGAGAAAGAATATATAATTATTTGGTAATTTTTTTTAGTAATAATTAGTTATTAATGTTTCCTAATATAAATTAGATGTTTGTTGATACACATTGTAATAAGATAAGATATTATAATTCACCGGGGAATATGTATTTTATAGCAAGATATTTAGCATGCTCAATGGCAACGACAAAATATTGTTACTTTCAAGATGATGACTGGATAAATAAATATCCAAGGTCTATGTATAGTAACTTTTTAAGATTCCCCAATTTAATACATACCGACACTAATGCGGATGTTTATTCTTTAACGAATTGGAAGTGGTGTTTTTTCAACGAGGGTAATCATAACCTTATTATCTATCTACTTGTCTTTTTTTTTTTTAAAAAAAAAATTTGTTACCAAAATAACTATTTTTGATATGATGTAGATATTAATTTACATTCATGTTTTTCATGGGTTGGTACAGGAGCATTTACTTCTAGAGAGTATGTGATAAAATTTTTAAAAATGACAAGTGAAACAGAAATGAGCTCGTTAGAATTTAGATATGGTGATACGTATTTTACTACGTACATGAATCAAGTCCCTTATCAATTAGAAAATCCTTTATTTGAATTACCACAAGAAAATGGTTTCAGTTCAACCGGTGAAGGTAGAATACGTAATAAATTATATATGCATCAAGCATTAATTCGATTATATAATTATTTATCTTTACGTGCTAATCTTACAACGGAAGACACAGAATTTTCGCCGACGTTATACGAAAGAGATGTTAGATCACCTTGTTATAATGATAAATGTTTATTCTTAACAAATAAACATAGTTTTCCCAGTATAAAATCATTTAAATATCTCCCTTACATTAATATTAGTGAAAGTGAACGTTTGCATTCTAGTTTTTTTAATACCCATCATTTCATATCTCATCCTTATTCTAATGCCGTTGATCATGATAATTTTACTACCTGGATTTCTCAGGATGGTACAGTATCTTAACCTCTTATTTATATCTATTTGAAATTTTAGGATTAAAAGGATAACTAATAAAATGAAAATAACAAAATTTGTTATTATTATTTTATAGTTATAAAAAAAGACGATTATATTGGATTAGATGTATTATTACCTATGCCGGTTCCACTTACTTTTAATTTAATTATTGATCATGATCGCGATTATTTTAATCATCTATCTATACAAATTTCTCATGATGGTTCTGAATGGGTAAGTGATTTATTATTATTATTTAATTAAATTAAATCTCTTTATTTATTTTATTTAACGATTCTCCTTTCTTCGTCAAAATCAATAGATTCAACTATCTCCATTACCTAAATTAGAAATTCATGATTTATCTTCAACTTTTACCAAAAATAATTTATTATCGTGTAACTTTCTTATACGTGAAACTGGTTTTAGATTTTTAAAATTAGTTAGTACAAAAGATTGGGACTTTACCTTTTCTATTTATGATTTTACTTTTAATGGGCATATGGATGATAATAATATAGTTGTTAATGAAGTTAGTTTAGGGGATGATAATGATGAAAATGATTAAAGGAATAGTAATTCTAATAATATATTTTTTTATTTTTTTTTGATCGTATAAAATTAATAAACCTCAGCGCGTCATTAGATTATGGTTCTTTTTTGCCTGTCATAAATTTATCTCAAAAAACGAAAAAAAAATGAATCAAATATTTGGAAATGAAGATGATAATAGCTTTGGCATGAAATGTGAATTTGTACGCGTCCTTTTTCTTTCTTTTTTTTCTTTTTTTTTTTTAAAAAAAAAAAAAAAGGTTCAGGTATTGACATAATTTTTTGTATAGATTGATTCATGGTTAAAAATTCATTTTAAAGATAATTCTATACCGCTTTTTGAGAGAAACCATGAGGTTGCTTCGGCTTTATATGAACTGGACTTTTTAACAAACAACATGCTATGACTGGAATTATAATTAAAGTGGAATATCGTGCCGAAGGTTATATATATTTATACATATTTGATATGATTTTTAACGCGTGTTTTTCGGAAAAAAATAATCAGTCGATTTATTCAAGAATGGCACACATTAAAAACGTTGTCTTTTTTAGCTAATAAGGTTTATATTTTTCTTTTTATTATAATTCGATTAACAATGGAAATTTTATAGTTATCTTTCAGCATTGGCACAATTGAATTTGAATACTTTTACGCGTAGAGTGTAAAAATAATATTTTTCGTAGCACAATATCCATGAAACTCAAATAAAACTGTTAAATTAAAACACGTTTGTTATTTTCTTTATTTTTTTTTTATTTACAATTTCTAAATATGAATAAATTATTTATATTTCTTTAGACTGTTATCTAATTTACGGTGTCGCTAGAACAACAGAAACTTCAAGAATGGAAAATAAGAACACGTTATTGTTATCGGAGAAAAGAAAAGAATACCAAAACAGATTGTCTATATTGAAGGTGATTATAAAGCATGAATTTAACTCGAACGTATTCTATATTTAATATTAATTTTTAATTATAGAAAAAATATTATTATATGAACGTAAAAGAAGGTGGTTACGATTTAAAGATTTGAAAGAAAAGAAAATAATGTAAATGCTTGATTCATGAAATTCGGTCGAAAACATCAAAATTAAAAACATATAAAATTATGCCCGCGGTATTAACCTTTTTTTCATTTATCCCATTTTTTTTCAATTAGAACATGGACATATTAAACACGGGTTTTATCAGGAAATTATTGGATAAGAAAATAAAGGAAATTTAAATGATTTAATCATACATTTTTTTGTTTAATTAAAATTAAATAACAAATATGGAAGGCAGTCAATAGAAAAGGAAGAAAATCCAAATTTTAATCTCATTTCAATTATTTTGTTCGATCACGTGTAATTTACAAAATTTGTTCATATTTAAATCACTAACTGATCCTTCTTCTATGGCTCTTAATATGGTTCTTAATGATACACTTAGGGTCCTTCAGAAGGCGTTTTCGTCATAGAAGCTTCAATTGCCAAAGAAGCCATTAGACGAAAGCAGGTGAGTAGGCATTGCACTAGTTTGTATTGAGGTTCGTCCAGTGTTGATTCGTGTGAATTGCAGTCTTCCTTTTCCGATTGCCTCAAACATATCCGTGGTAGAATACAATTCTTTCATTGAAAGCGAAGAGATAAGCGGATACAAGCTTGATGATAAAAAGGGCACCGTATATATGTGTTCGACTGAACATGAAGCAGTTATTGATATTTTTGGAAAATACTTCAACGCCCTTTGTCCTGGCATGTATAATAATGCTCCAATACAAGTTCTTGGGCAGCCACGTAAGGGAATTTTACTTGATCTCCCACTTATTATTATGTTCTAATATTTATCATCTCCTTTTTAAAGTTCATGATGCACTAGATGGAACTCGCAAAGCTCCGTCATACTTTCGTTCCAGCTCTTCCCGTCCTGCACCCTGGTCCACAACCAAGCGACAGAAGGTTTTGATACTAATATGATGTAGGAAATTTTATAATACTTGTATGGTTGATATAGGGAAACGCTTATGCGAGAATAATACTTGAAGTAGCCGTGCCCCAAAGTTCCTCCGAGATGATGGTCAAGTTTAGGCTTTGGAAACAACAGTTGTACGTATGATCTGTACTAGGTATAAAACTTACGATGTATTGGTTACACACAACGGTAGCAGTGAATAGAGATGGTATGTCTCATTGTCAAATTATTCTAATAATTAAATAATTTTTATATTTATTTTATTAAATATTAGGCCATACTTTGGCGACAAGGAGTCGCAAAGCAAAAGGTAAGATTGAACATTGAGGAAGAAAAATTCCTGTGATACTCAAAGTTCCATGTTTTATATAATAGTGGTATTTTGGGAATGACGGTTCTCCTACTGGCACAGCTGGCTGTAATGCCGCGAACGACCAAAAATATATCATTAATATCCCCGTATGTGACATATTTTATGATTCACCAATTACTTCAATTGGATATACACCTTTAGCTCTTCCTCCTCCAGCATTTTTAATGCTATTGTTGCAATCGATTTATACGAAGTCCAACAGGCGGTTTTAATGAGACAAGAAAATCAAATCAACATCAATACTTTATCATAAAAACCCATTTTCATCCAAAATAAAAAAAAATCATTTCATACTGAAATTTGTGTAACCATTATCGCACTACTTCATTTTATGTTTGTTCACTTGTTTCTAGCAACTAAATTAAGTGAAAAATTCTTTCTCCTTTCTTCCAAAATTTTTGGAAACAAAAATTTTTTAGAAAATAAAAACGTTTCGCTTTAAAAATCTTTAATATTTTTCAACTCTGTTTAGTTAGTTTATTGTTCCTACATTACATACAAATTTTTTCAAAAGAGTTTTTACAAAAATTTACAAATAAAAATGGGAAAAAAACCAGTCGCATTACCAGTTCAAAAAACACTTTTCGTTTCGACCCAAAAGACAAGCAACCAAAAACCGTCGCCTCTTCGTCTAAAACTACTTCTGACCCCAGTTCCCTCTCTGATGAAGAAATTGTTGCTGATACCTTTGGATCAAAACCTACTACACCCTCCAACGTTTTGGACAAGGATGAATATGTTCCTATTAAGGATGATGAAAACATGGATACTGACAGTCATGACTTCATCACTATTTCAAGACCAACTGCCTTCACATGTGCCTTTACTATCACCAAAACGGCGAGAGATCTTCCTACCTAAATGATTATTAAGATCATCAACAACCAGTTCGCCTAAAACAACGCGTTTAAAGGCGTTAACGTTTGTCGTGTTAATTTCGTTCGTTCTGCAGTGATCTACTTCACCGATCAGAAGTCAATGATCTCCGCCTCCTTAATGAAATTTCCTGATTTGGGAATCGACCAACTTGTTGATTACAAATACTACAAAGACAATATGCAGTTCCAACAACGCATCCTGCACATCACAGATATTCATCTTAATATTAAACAAGACTCCCTTACCTCCGTTTTTTCTAAATATGGCAAGGTTACAAATGTTAAAAATGCAAACACGTGGCATGTGGTAGCACGCCTATATTACATATGAAGATCCCAATGCCATCCAATTGTTTTACACCCAATGGTCACGATATTTGTATAATGACTGTGTAAGAGTTTACCCAGCTGATCTCACCACTGAACAGATGAAATTTAGAAACGATATTCGCTTTAAACTGATCAATCTTCCATTCAGAATGACAGCACGTGATCTACAAGATATTATCATCGCAACTAAAGCAAAAAGTTGCTATATCTTGAGATCCAATAATTATAAGCCAAGACCCTTCACCATCTTTTATTTCGATTCAGAAGAAGCACTCAACGATGCCATTAAAATCAACTATGTCTTCAGTGATCAAGAGTTATAATGATGCGTAGCAGATCTTAAATGCTGTCACAAGTGTAACTCTACTGAGCATATTGTTATGAAATGTCCCAAATTACCGCTCAAGTAAAAAATGACTCTGAGGATAATAAACGCTCTCGTTCTCACCTCCCCTCTGTTCAAAAATTATATAATCGTTACAAACCTGCGGGTTTTTGTAACTTAATCATTAAGAACAGCAATAATAGAAACGATTGACCTTCTAATTATCGTAACAATATGAATTACTCTAAGGCCTTGGATAACGATAAAGGTAAAGGAAAAGATACTGGCCTTAAGAACAATTCATCTATGCGAAGGCTTATTAAACATAAATTAAGCCTTAAGCTTAGTACTCCTAATTCGATTATTTATAGCAAACTGGCCTATAGATTTAACGATCTCGCAGCTGTTTCTCAACCCTCTAAAATACAGCAGTTTATTAACATTGTCAATTCTTCATTTGATGATTCTATTTTAGGACTAATGACTATCATACGTCTTAAACAGCTCCAAAAACATTTTTGGTTATACTATAACCCTCTTGTCTGTTGGCCCTTGTCTCTCAAACATTATAGACATACTAATTTTTTCTCCAATTTCTTCACTATTTACCATGAATCAGATTTCTCGTTTATTTGTTCCTCAAGAATGATAAAACTTTTTCAGATCAAAGATGGATTAATTCCTTTCCAAACTATAATGCCTTGGCATTCTAAAGACATACATAATATTTGTTCAAAAAACATCCTTTTCCTTTCTCAGATCGTTGCTACAGGCAAATTCCTTTTTAACTATTATGACATTCAACTTAAATCTTATTCTTCGACAAATTTCAATGGTGTTACTCCACGTTGGTTTAAAGTATTAAAAAAATAGTTCTATTTAATCCAGTTTACTCTAACCGTCTTAAACTAGAATTCTGTTTCAAAATTCAAGTATTCAATAATTACAACACTTCTCTATCTATTGCTGATTTTCAATGGAACACTGGCTGTGCCAATTTATGGACACCTCCTGAATATGACATATACAAGTTTCCAACTCCAGGCTCACCAATATTTGGAAAAGTCTTCAAACTCGTTTCTCCTGCTCCACCTTGTCTCTTCCAGCACTTCATTTTGATGAACCTTACCAATAATCCTCGTTCATCATCAAAGAGGTCAGATGTGTTCATTCCTTGTATCAATTGCTTTTTTAAAAAAAATCGAAAGCGCTTTAAAATTAAACCAAAGTTTAAAAAGCTGCACTGTATTACTTTTGTAGATCCATTATTACCAAATCCTATTTCTACATCTCCTTTGCTCCTAAATAATGAAAAAAATCTTTATGTTCCTAAAAGATCATTATGGCCGATTATGGATCAAGCCGTTGCTAGATTCTGTTTCATACATACTTCTTCAGTCTCAAATATTTTACCTGATAACCTTAGTTTAGATTTGGATATTTTAACTATAGAAAGTTTTTTTACCTTAACAGATTGCATTATTACACTTAACAATTTTAGAATTAATTTATTTCTTGAAAAACAATTAGAATTTTATACTGATGGTTCTCATCTGTTTTTACCTTCTCCTTTACAAACTCATATTAGTTCTGTCTTTTTATTAGTTCACGATACTTTAAATATTAGTTTTGCTGCTGCTTTGCCTCCTCTTTGGGCCAATTCTACTAACGCTGAAATTTTTGCTTTCTTAATGACTCTTTTCATATGTCCTTTTGGCTTGTTTGTTAAAATCCATACTGATAGTCTTTCCATGATCCTATTATATAATTATTTACTACAAAACAACGTTTGTACTTACCCTTCGTTGTTTTTCAAAACCTTATTTTACATATACTGATGTTTTATCTTCAAGCTCATTGAAGAAAAACAATTAACTTTATTCTTGGTAAAAGTTAAAGCACACTCTGGAAATACTTTCAATAAAAAAGTAGACTATTTGGCTAAATCCGTTCTTACTGATTCTTCTATCTCTCTCTCCTTCTCGCGCGTTCCTTATCTCTTTTTTATTCTTACCTTTCAATCATATCCTATTAACAAAAAAATCCAACCCTTTTTTAAAGACTTCATCAACTCTAAATCTTTCTGTGACTTTTATAATCTTCAAAGAAATAACCATTAAAAAATAAGCCTATTAATTGGCTCTACACTTTTAAACTCATCAATTATGACTCAAACAATCAAATTTCTTATAAAGAATCATACTATCATAAACAAAGATACCAACTCCTTTTGGAACAAATGCCCACTATAAAATTTCTTAAGCTCACTTTATCCAATCTTTATGATTCTATTTGGAAATGCTGTCGTTGCAACACCACAGTTGAAACATTCACACATATCTGGGCCTACTCAGAGATTCGACTCACCATCATCAATATCGTCATTAGAAGTATCCAAACTCTCAAAAATCATCTCTTTATTTACACTTCTTCTAATAAATAGTCACCTGAACTACAACAAATCCTCAACCCATCTCATCCTTACTGGTCTTTTCTTTAACCATCCAGTTCCCCTTTCACCCTTATTGACTTCATCAAAGGAATCATACCTTCCCAATTTTATCTTCTCATCAATAATTTATCCAACTGCCAAACCAAAACCCTTGCTATTCTTTCTGCTTTTTATGATCATTTTATTGAACAATCTATTACCTTGATATGGAAATCCAGATGTGCTTTAATAGTTGAAAAGGAGTTATCCTTCAACATCACAAACAAAAAAAGAGAACGAAATCATGTAGCTCTAAACAGACTCCTATACCGCTTCTGTCTCCTAATTTTGATAATAATATAAATCATTTACAAACTTTTACTAACTCTTTTATTCACGACAGATCTTGACTCTTTTTAACGCAGTGAAAACTAGTTGTCTCAAACAATTTCCCCTACTGTTATGTGTTGACATTTTTTCTCTTTGTAGTTGATTTTGAGCGTGACGAGACAACCAGTTGGTTTGGTTGGAGTTGGTTTATCCCTTTGAGGAAGGCTAAGCAGCTTTTATTTTATTTTTTCTACTTTTATACCTTTTTTTGGGATTTTCTTTTATTTTGTAATTTGAATTTGAATTTTTAATAAATAAAGGCTTTACCGCATCTTAAAAAAAAAAAAAAACATCTTT
>CAMKVN010000777.1:0-23975 GCA_946474995.1 Funneliformis geosporum
GTCATATTGAAGGAAAACATGATCAAGATAATGTTTCTTCATTAATACTTATAAGTAATTGGATTAAATTAATTGCTCAAGGAAATAATACACAATTACAAAATAAAATATTAAATTCTATTATGCCAACCTTTCAAGTTTTTGAATCTATTAATAATCAAATAGATAAAGCTATTACTCCATTACAAATACCTTTATATCAACAATTAACTCCAAGTTTATTTATTATAAAAACAATATTTAAATTATATAATATTAAATTAAATAATTCTAAAATAATTATACCTGAAGAATATTTACAAATAGGATCTAATTTAGCTAAAAATATTAAAAAATTTCATTTAGAATTTAATAATAAAAAGCAAATATTAGAATCACCTAATTCTTTAGATGAATATCAATCAGCATTTCCTAAATCTTTATATTTTTTATTTGAAGGATTAATAAGTAATTTATTAAAACATAAGAAAAAAAAAAGATAAAAAACAAATAGAAGAAATAAATTAATAAAACCACTTAATCAAAATAAAATTAAAAAAACTAGTATATTTTTATCTTCTATAATTCTTTCTTTATTTCAAAAAAAGATAAAAATTTGGTTACCAACAATACTTTCTAGTCAGCATAGCAGTCATGCTTAATTTTATCACATTTTGCAGATTATTTTGCCGATCATTTGCCAATCATTTTTCATTTATCACATATAATGAACACTGTAAAAATGATTTTTATTTAAGTTAATTAGCTCCGATTGGAAATTCCTACATAATAATATACATTAAAATTTTACTATAACTAAACGTTATTATAATGTATTATAATATCAAATTTTATCGATATTGAACTAATATTGGGTAACATTTACTAGAGAAAACTGATTGCAATGACATAAAAAAAGTGCTGTAAATAGTATATAGAAAACTTTTGATTTCAAGCGAATTGAGCGGGTTTCATTTTACCTTATAATCCTAAATAGTTAATGAATATATGGGTTAGTACGTACAAAAATCATGCTGCGGGACTATACAAATCATATGATCGAAACCTGATTTTTGTACGTACTAACCCATATGATGAAATTTTCAGGTTTCGCCTGAAGATCTGTGGCTTCGCCCGAAGCTTTAAAATTATGATTGGCATATGATCGACATGATCGGCATATAGCCGAATTATTAAAAATTTCGACTCAAAGCTAACTTTCATGTTATCTTTTTTTTACTATAAAATTTTTATAATACATTTTAAATAATCTAAATTATTAAATTTAATAATTATTGCTATTTATTTGAACAACTATAGCTTTATCCGAAGCTTAAAATCTAGACAATATAATGTGATAATTTATATATATGATTGGCAAATGATCGACATTGTAATATAAGCATGACCGCTATGCTGGCCAGAAGAGGGTTGGGATTCTAAGGGAGACTATCCCAAATAAGGAAAGAGATTACAATTTATTAAAAAATTTTTTTATACAGTATACAATACTTTTTGAGAGATCATCTATCTACCATTTTCTCAAATGAAATGTGAGTAAGATTTCTAAGCAAATTTGAAGCTTTCTCATTGTACTATTATAATATATATTGAATCCCTTTGAATCCCATAACCTTTATATTACTATTAATTATTTAAAACATGTTCGTGAGTAAGCATTGTATAGAATGCTAAGCCACTGAGTCGACCAAATTCCGTTAGTTAAAGGAAGAAAATGGAGAGAAGTCATAAGGAACGATTTAATAAAGGTAAGTTAGGTGGAAGGTAGTATTTGTTACATACGGCTTGTAGAAAACCCTTTAAAGTGAGGTACTAAGAGAGCAAAAGTCACGGACGAAGAAGCTATGAACGAAAATATCTTGGATGTAGTTGAGGAAGAGGCAAATATGAATGTTGACCTCATTTGAGCCATCAAAACGATAGCAAAAATCCTTTACGAAAGAGAGCATATAAAGAAGGAATGTCATATTTACGCATTTGACAAAATATGAAGAATACTTCAGGAAATTAAACTGAACTTGACTGATTTTTTGATCAATTCTATTTAGTGGCTCGACCACGTGAACATAATGAACAAACAATGGATTGTATGAAGAGATTAATGGTGCTTATATGCTATCTTCTCGCTTCATTGAATAATACTAAAATTAATTGTTTTAAGGTCGACTTTGCATACTACTTGGATTCAGTGGATACAAGTAATGAAGGCCTGAATAATATGGCAAACTTTGGCATATCCATCACGGCAAGAACAGTAGATCGTAGAAAAAAAGAAGATGTCAGATATACATGGGAATATGTCAAGAACTCTCTTGAAAAATATTTGGAAAACGCCCTTATATTGAATGTTGACGATTATTATAACATTCATATTCAAAGACAAGCTGATACTACTAATACGTCTTAGGCAGCTCATATGACCACGATCTTAGCTAATCCATGTTCTACACCAGCGATTTCACATAGCGGAGCAATCAATTTGAAGATCATTGATGACGAATTGATTTCAAGGCATATTGACAGGCGATTCATTGTAAATCTTGATATTTCTTACTATGATTATATACAAGATTATATGGTAAGAAATTCTTCTGATGATGAGATTTTGATGAATAGACTAATGATATACAGTTATAATGACTGGCTGATGGAGAAAAGGAATAATCATTATATACAAAACGCAATTCTTATTGACTTCATCAAAAACAATTTGAAAAGCGTAAAAGATTATATGAAAGCTCTTCAAATTGTGAATGATCAATATCCAATGCAAGAGTATTTATTCAACTATATAATTCCCATAATTGCGGACTGGCTTAGTCAGTTATTTATTCGAAAAGCTATTGTACATTGACTTCTTCTTAACGATGAAACCATTCCTCCGTTTGTCACATTATTTCTGCCTATTATGGGTCCTCTTCATGTATTCTTGAATTCCCGTGAACTTGTTTTTGTAAAAAATTCATTTTTATTTAACAATCTTTACAAAAACATATTCGAAAAACATAAGAATCTTGGTGAAAGGCCACAACCATAAAGAATCGATCTAATTCTCCATATCATACGCATGGCATAGTTTGATATTATTGATACCATATATTTGAAGTTTGGTAACACATGTAAGAATATAGAATTTTTATATCTAATCGATTTATTAAGCAATTTGATTCCTTTAGTTCTCGATATCTATGTGGTACATCATCGAGAGGAAAATTGGCTGGCCTATGAAGAATCTTGCATGCATTGTTAAAGCGATCTATTCCTTCAGTTTGATCAAAGGAATTACAAATGTGCTCCATTAATGTTTTTTTCAGATATTTTCTATTGGATAGAAATTAATTATCTGATGATGGGTATGTTTACTAATCATTTTACTTCACTTAGTGATTGCCCTGTAAAAATTGCTTACAGTATTATCTAATGACGCATAGCTAAATTTTCCATATCCGAACAATTGCAGAAAGAGGCATGCTTTATTTTTCAACATTGACAGGATAATGATTTTTGACAGCATTTCGTAGATTCTGTAAAATATCTATATTAACTAAAGCAATTACGAATGCTTTCTCAAAAGTACGTGATATTGCTTTAAATGCATTTACGAAGATATATCACGAGTATCATCAGTATCCTTTTATTAAATCTTCATCTAAAGATGGTATTAATACCTACAAATTACCAATCGCCACCTTTTAAGAGACTTTGTCACTTCCAGAAAACCAAATATGGCTATTTTATGTGATTATGTGTATTGTAATTCTACTAACGATTTGCTTAATGGTAGCGTTCTGGCATGCAGGCATGATTACCATGGTTTATGCTTGCAAAGATGCCAGTTTAAATGTTTTATATGTATGGATTACCTTCATGGTGAAATTAAGAAAAATGTTAATGCTCAGATGACAAGTTTTTTGAAGACGAAATTAAGTTCAGAAGAATTCATTCGAGAAGATAGTGAAACTGAAATCAAAAACGATTTGGATGATGCGGAAGAGACAACAGATGATGGGGTAGCAATGGAGGATTTATTAGAAAATGCAAAGAAATCATTTATGGAATTATAATTTTTATTTTTTTATTTTTAAATAAAGTCAATTAAATAATTTTTAGTCTTTTAAGATTAGGCGTCTTATCTAAATATTAATGATTTATGCATTTGTGATATAATTTTACTAATTTATGTAACTCGTATCAGTTACAATAGTATTTTCTATTTAGCGTCATATGAGAGAATTCACGATTTTGATTGGCTGACAAATCGGGAAATTTGTGTAATAGGGGATGGTCTCCCTTGGATATCTAATGTGCTGAAATAGCTTATTCAATATACGTAATTTACGAATTTTATATATTCGTAATTTTGACAATTTCCTTATTTTATATATGTAATAATTACATATATATTATACATAATTTCAGTAAATTTTATACATTTTTTACGAATATTAAAACGTATTATTTTCATATACAATTCCATATATAAATTTCTTATAGGGCAGAAGTAGTTAATAATTTTATTTGTAAAGGGATTCTTAAAAGGTGTAATAGTAAAATAAGAATATTTAGCAAATCATATAAAGGAGACTGATAGTTAAAAATAAAAAAAACTCTTCTACTACTAAACTACTTATTATCTATTATTTTATATTCTAATGTAATAACTTTTGATAGAATTGAAAAGACTTCAGATCATCTAGTATTTTTGACTCTTGAAGACCTTTTGAATTTGTTTTAAAATGTATTAAAGGCTAAAATCCTTTTAGGATTTCTGCTTAGGATCTAAGATTCAGGAATTAAAATTACTAAAACCTTTCAAAGCCTATAATATGAATTATATTACAAATGCTTTAATATTTATTATATTTAAACTTTTATTAGAAAAATCTAATATATTATATTTTGAAATCAAGAGTTAAGTAATAAGGTTTGCCTCTTACATCTTATTTTTCTTACAGATATTTTTAAAACTGATAAGATAACAGGAATATATTAGTCATTATGCTGTAAAATATTATACTATACCTGTATGATTTTGCAGAATAACCTAAAGAATATGAACTTTCACTCAAAAAAAATTCATTTCATAATATATGATAATATGCAACAAGTTATTAAAGAAGAAAAGAAAATGGATTATTCTATTTATTCTACTAAAAATGTATTCTGAAAATTTCTGTAAAGATTACTTTTAAAACTATTTAATTAATATTCCATTTTTTTGTAGAATTCTAAATATTTATAAAGCTTGTATTTCTGATCACATATATCATATTAATCTTGTCTTTTCAAATATTAGTCAAAATTTACACAAGAGATTCTGAAGAAAGTTGGAGAAACAGATCTGCAAAGGAAATTTGATGATAGACTTCATCAAATTTCTTACTTTTCTGGATTAAAACTCTTAAATAAATTAGGTCAATTAAAAGTAATGATCATTAACATATAATAAAGGTTACAATTTTTTACTTTAAATGAAATTTTTGACAAATGAGCCAAGTAATTTATAATGAATTTTATAATTATTATAGTAAAATATATATTATAAGTAAATAGGAAACATATATAAAAATAAATTAAAAGTTTTTGATATAATTATAAGAAGATTAATAAAATTCTTAAACATACATTTAACAATAAAGTTTATTATAATTATAATTAACTAATTTAACTAATAAGAAGTAATTGTTAATTGTTACTCTAATTTTCAAAGAATTTTTTCTTCATTATTTATAATTGAATGTAGATTTTCTAAATTATATAGATGGAAGTATTATAAGAATACCACATAACATAAATGAAGAAATTATTATATAGTTCTTGTATAATAGATAGCAATCTAACTTAAAAAATTCTATAAATAGAAGAAATATTTTCATAATCGTCAAATTAGTTCTCTTAAAATAAAGAGAGTAATATTTTAATTATAAACTTCAGTTATGAAACCTCTTTGAAGTAAAATTATCTTTCTTAATCTTCTTAATCATAAAATCCTCTTAGTCATATAATTATTTTAAGTTTAATAAAAACCAATTTTTATTTGTTACTCTATTATGTATTAAATTTCAAGTTATGAATAAATTCAGTTGTGAATTTTATTATTTTATTCTCAAAGAATTCTTCAAGATTTTAGAAAATAAAACTGTTAAGAAGGATTGGTAAAGTTCTTATATTTGCTGATTTTAAAACTTGTTATAAATAAATATCTTAACAAAAGCTATTTTATGAAGAAGATTTATTAAAGTGTAATTATTTTAAAGTCTCTTCTAAGATTAGTCATAAGTTTAAGCTAAATATTATGATTACTTGACATGTTAAGTGTTTTAATCTGCTTAATTTACAGTTGGATAACAATATATATAAAATTTAAACTTTAACTTACTTTAAATAATATTAAATTTGTTAAATATATTATTTTAATTGTATTTAAATAAAATAATAATATTAATATTATAAAAATACATTATTAGTATAAATACTTTTAATTGATGAAAGTATTAATTTATATACAGTTAAATCTTAATATAATGAATTTTAATTTAGGGTCTGAATCTTAATTTAATTATAAAATTATAATGATTTTTAATTGGTTAGTTCATTATAAAGATAAATTTAATATATTTGATTAAAAATTTGCTATATCAAAAGTTCGTTATATTAAGGTTTGACTATATTAATAATTATTATTATAAATTTAAATGTATTATAAAATAAAAAAGATTATTATACTTCAAAAAAATTTTTTTATAATTACTTTTTAAATGTTATTAAAATATTTAATTAAATTAAACTAAAATTTTATAATTCAATCAGAAATTAAGTTGGCCAAAATGCTAACACTAGATTAAAGTAAATTTATTTATTTTTTAAAAAAATTTTATTGTATTTTGAATTTCTTTCATTTGAAATTAGTATAATATTAATATTTAGCCTATTTTTTTTTAGATTTTACAAATAATTTCAGTTATAAATTCATATTTTAGTTAAAAAGATACTGTAAATTATAATTTTATTTTCTTTGATTTTATTTAATAACATCAAAAATATAATCATCAATTAATTCAAAGATTTATAAATATTAAATTTAAAATATATTTACATTTTTTTTTTTTTGCTTGTATTTAATAGTATGAGAGGTTTATTAGGAAAATGGAATTCTAAAAATTTTTTAATAAAATTATGCAATAAGAGTCAAAATCCCATTTTTCTAGCAAACCTCTCATATCATTTAACATATTCTAATAAATATAGTATGTGATTTCTTAAATTACAAAGAAGTGATTTTAATTAATAATATTATAAAAATAAATTTGGGAATTTTAAATTTCATAATTACATTCTTTAAAAATTTCCAATAAAACATATATTTTATTTACCTATATAATAAACAAATTATAACTTTATTATTTCTTTACCTTTAGGAAGATAATATCTGATAATCAAACATTTCTTTTTTGTTATTTTAAATGATATAATAAAAAATATTTTTTTCAAGTTTATTTATATTTATTTATTATTAAAAAATAATACATTCACAAGTAATATAATATTAATTTAACAATAACTAGATTAACTTAATTACTACTAAAATTTATAATTTTTAATATTAAATTTAACCAATCCTCTTGTTCCTTTTCTAAATCTTTTGTTGGATGATCAATTTTATATTTCAATATTTTATTCTGTAAAAAAATATAAAATCAATATAGTTAATATTTAAAGCAGACTGCTTATTTTGTTATTGGAATTTTATTACTTACCAATTGATATCTCATATATTTTAATATAGTAGAAGTTTTACCGGGACATTGTAATCTAATCCATTTATCAATTATCAACAATTTATGCTCATGCTATATAAAAAAAAAATCGTCAAATTTAATGTTCATAGAAAATTATAAATTTATTTTAATTGGAATCCACTTACCTTAATCTCAATATCTCTTCCAAACAAAATTATGCCAACAATTTCAATTTTATTAACATCTCTAACATATAATTTTGTAGTTTGTATTAAAGTATTATAAACAAACCAATTCCTTTTCTTAACTTGGTTCATTCCTTTCAAGTCCGATATAGATGATTTTTTGAATGCAATTGAAGATGGATGAATAAAGACTCTTTTTAGATTTTCTTTTCCGCTAGTTAATATTTTAGTAAAATATTGATTTGTAGAAGGATCTTGATAAATTATTTTTGGATATAATCCTGCTAAAGCTATTGCATTAATTACAGCATATGAATTACTATTTTGATTATAATCCGATGGAATAATACAAAGTGATCGAGATTTTTGAAATCTATATCTAAATAATAATAATAATAATAATTAGTTTCATAACTTGATTTTATTTTATTTTAATTTTTTAAAAAAATCTTTTGATAATTTTGGCTAACCTGCTTAAATCTTTTTTAATTGATTCATCTACTTTAACAAATCCAATATTAACCAATAATTCCAAAAATTGTTTTTTAATATCTTCAATCATTAGCAAACATTGTAAACTTAAAAAATTCTTTTCACAAAATTCTCTAATAATCTTCCAACCTCTCTGATTTGCTTTTTCTTTTATAATAACTTTATCATATAATTCCCTCCATGAAATATAACCTTTATACATTGTTAATAAATCTGATCCATTTTCTTTAAATTCATTTTTAATATCAATATTAGATTTACCAAATGATATTAAGAATGGTGATTTATAATTAAGTATTGCTGATATTGTTAATATTGGATCAAGGCATTTAAATATTGATCCAAATAAAATCATTTTTCCAAGATGAACATCTACTGGCATATGTGATAAATGTACTCCTAAAGGCGTTAATTCCTCTTCTGCTGTTAATGCTTGTACCTATTTTTATATTGTATAAATAAATAAATAAATAATATATATATATTTTTTAAAAAAAAAGATTAGTAAGTAAAAAATTTATTAAAAAAAATCATTTGAATAATTGATATATTACCTCCTGTAGAATAGTTATAGCATTATTAATAGCTTTAGGTGATGGCGCATCTATTGCCATTTTTAAAATTTGTTCAATATTTCCTAACTCACAAATTTTAATTTTTAGACATAATTCTTGCAATGGTAATCTCAAAATTTCTGGTAATTCGGAATCGACCAACTATTTAAAGAGAAATTTTAATATATAAAAATTCAAGTTAATGTATTAATGATAACTAACTTACCTCATCATATTTCCATTTTGTAAATAAATGAAAACAAATTCCTTCTCTTACTCTACCAGCTCTACCTTTTCTTTGCTTAACGTTAGTTTTTGATATAAACATTTCTTGTAAATTAATAATCTTCTTTGTTTCATTATATCTAATTTTAAATAAATATAAATATATACGTATTTTTTTTTATTTCTAGGTTTAAACAAAATTCCTCACCTTATCTGATTAACCTTTCCTGTATCAATAACAATGGTAACATCAGAAATAGTGATTCCCGTTTCTGCAATATTAGTTGCCAAAACAATTTTTCTAATACCTCTTGGAGGTATATCAAATACCATATTTTGATTTTCTGAACTTATGGTACTATGTAATGGATAAATAAAAAATCTTGATGTATCACTAAAATTTCTATCTGATAAAATTTGATCGTGTAATCTCCTAATTTCCGCCATTCCTGGTAAAAATATTAGTATAGCCCCATCTTCTGGTATATAATCAATTCGCTGTTGTACTTCAGAATTACAAATATAGTTCAAAAGAAAAACTATAAGATCATAGTTTATGCATGTTTCATCAATACGTGATAAAACTAATCGAGTATTCTTTGAATATTTTTCTAAATCTCCTTCAGGAACATTTAAATCTGCGTATGAATTGTAAACATCATCTTCATATTGCAATCGAACTGTGTGAGAAGTTTGTTTATGACCTGTAATTGTTACCGTTCCTTCATCTTTTTTTAAGAATGGAAAAATTTAAAATTAACTAGAAAGAAAATTTTGAAATTATAAATCTGAATTATTATATACCTCGAATTTGTCTATAAACTTTCTTTGCAAATTCATCACCTTCATCAATTGTATAACCTATTCATGAAAATCATAAAGATTAAGTATTATATCTTTTACAAAAAGAAAAAAAAAAAACTTTATAATTACCTGTTTCTTCAATGACATCTTCAAGAAATTTATCTTTAACGGGAAAGGTTCTTCCAGGAATTTCAATTACAGGACAATTATTAAAGTATTTAGAAAATTTTGATGTATCAACTGTTGCACTCATTAATATAATTCTACAATAAGTTTTTTTTTTTTTTTAAAAAAAATATATATATATATTAATTAAAATAAAATTTAACACTTTTTTTTTATATAAAAAGGAAAATTTTTACTTCAAATCACTCCTCCATTCCAATATTTTTTTCAAAATAATCAACAAGAAATCTGAATCCAAACTTCTTTCATGCACCTCATCAATAATTACATGACTGACGTTGTCTAGTAGTTTATCGCTCTCTAATCTTTTCAATAATATACCCTAAAATAAACAAAAAAAATTTTTTTTTTAATTGCCTTCCCAATTTTTGAATAAAATTTGTTTTAAAGCCTATTAACTTACATAAGTGCAAAACGTTAAAATGTTTCCTTTGGAAGTTTTTGATTCTAATCTAATTTGATAACCAATTAATGCTTTAAAAGTTCCAATAGTTCCTGGTAGATCACCGATTTCTGCAGAGACTCTGTGTGCTATTGAGATTGCTGAAATTCTTCGCGGCTAATTATAGTTAAATTGATTTATCAATTACAATCTAAAAAAAGGTTCATAAAGGAATAAGCAATAAATACACACCTGAGTACAAATAATATTACACTTATTTCCATATCCACTCAATAACATATGTTCAGCTATAAATTGTGGTATTTGTGTGCTTTTACCACTGTTAAATTTCCAAAAACGTCTTAATAACATCATTTTGAATAAAATATTCTGTTAATTATTTGTTAAAGATTACCATCCAGTCTCTCCAGATACAACTACTACTTGATTCCTATCCAATATCTTCAAAAATTCATTTCTCTGTGAATAAATAGGTAATTGTTTTCTTTTATCCTATATCATTAAAAGTTTTTTTTTTTTTTAGTAATAATTATTATTATTGTTATTTAAATTATCGTTATTTATACAAAATTTACTTACTAACATATCCATACATGCTTTATTTTTTTGTCTATTTAAGAAAGCTTTCTTCATAGCTTCACCTTCACTATTTACATCATCTTTCCTTAAACTAGATACCTGATTGTTATGAAATACGGATTGTTCTTGATTTGACTCTTCGAACGAAACATTAGATAAATTTCCTTTTACCTAAAAAATATAATTCAATAATTATCTTGCAAATTATTGTTTTAAAAGTATATATATGTGTGTATATGCTATAACTTACGAAGATTTCTTCCTTTTTTTTTTCTTCCACCACGTCAATCAAGAACTTTATCCTTTCTTTTTGTTCAGCCAACTTGATTTTATTTTGAGCAGATTTTTTTTCATTTTCCAATTCTAACCATAAATCTCTAAAACAAGAAGGAAATGCTGTGTATATCGGGAGATCTGTTAATTCAAACAACGCTAATGTAGAAATATAGTTCTCCGCTTCTATCTTGGTTCGGCATGCAACATTTTCCATATTCCATTCTTTCTTCTGTCCATCACTCCACTGAATCAACAAAAAGTATTTATAAAGTTTTTCACCACTCGATGCTTGATCCTTAACAAAACTAATCTTTACTTGGATATCCTTACTTAGGCAAAATTCTTGTAAATAATCTTTAGGTAACCTTCCTGTATTTGTATTAGATAATGACATCTCTATAATTGTTAATGAAGTATGAGTTATATTAGAAGAAACTGAATTGTCCGGAACATTATCCAATAATCCACCAAATAAATCTCCATTTTCTCCATCACTTTTTTCTTCCATTGTAACCTTTTCTTGATCCTTTGCTTCCGTTTTATCTTCATCAACCTGATTAGATTTATAATCTCGTTCTTTATCTTTTTCAAAATCATCACTCAAAATTTCTTTAGCTGCTTCGTCTAAATCTTTAAATTTTATCAACTTATTAAATTCTATTCCAGCTTCATTCTTATTAAATTCATCACCTTTCTCACAACTTTTCATTTCTTCCTGTAATTCATTAATTCTTTGAAAAGTCTGTTTTTGTTTAATTTGGTTACTATTTGATTTCTCTAAAACAGACAAAACTTTTTTTTGTAAAATTAGTTCACATTTTAGTTCAGCATGTTTTTTTGTTGGAGAAAATAGTTGACAAGTTACAGTAGGTTCGGGTCCTGAATCATCTGATGCCTAAGAAATGGCTTAAAATATGAGTAAAACAGGACAGGACATAAAGAATATAAAGAATAAATCAAATATTATACATCATTTTGATATCTATCCAAAATCCATTCCTTCATGTCATTTTCAATTGCAATAGATGGTTTTTTTTTTCCCATACTTATCTTTTTTTTTAAAAAAAAGAAAATATTCAATTCCTTTTATATTTCAAATAAATTAATAAAATAAGATTAAAATAAAATAGTATCAACCTTAGAGACTTCATCCCCTTTTTTTATTTGTGATTGATGTGATTCGAATAATTTTGAGGTTGTTTGTCTTAAAACCGAAACATTCATCTCTTTGAAGATTTGAAAAAATAAAATAAATTATTAATAAGTTATTATTTGAATTAGAAACAAAATTAAAATAAGTTGCCTTGTTCATAATAAATCTTATCGACAAATCTAGCTGGTAAATTTTCCGAGGGTAAATGAATGCACAACTAAAATTAAATAAAATAACGTAGATTAACTAATGTGAAAATGGAAATATATAAATATATCTTTTTTTACATCTTGATTGATAATATTATACCCAATCTAAGGCATCTTTAACATCCATTCCATTGGTTTTTCTTAAACAATCTTTAATATTTTCATGTGAGAAACCGAGACGTAATAAAATTAAATAAATCCTATTTAAAGTTGAGATTATATGCTCTCGAGTCAAAAGATTATCAGCATACAAATTCTTAGATGAAACTAAATAATAAATATATATTAGAAATAAAATTCAAGCTAATATCTAGAGAAAAAAAATTATTTTTCCGTATACCCTACCTAATTCTTGATATCCCACTTCTTTAATAAAGTTTAATATCTTATGCTCAATCTTACTATCAAGACCAAAAACTTGCATTATATTATCATTAAAAGCTCGAGAATCTTTAAAATAAGCTTCAACTTTAATTAAATCTAAATCATTATAATCCTCGATTAATGAATTAATGTAAGATTCTTCTTCATTCACATTTTCTTCGATAATATCTTTTTCAATTGGCTCGAGAGAAATTACTGGTTCTGTTGTTGAAGAAACTTGAGATTCAAGTTCATTTTTTAATATTTCTTTGTTTTTTGAGGGTGTACTTGTCGTAGCATATCCTCTTGCTAGAATTTTTTTCTTCTTTGATTTAGCCATATATATAATTATAACGAAAAAAATAAATTATATTTTTTCTTGATTTGGATGATTTTTCTCATTTTGGAAAAATTAAAATCTGCGCAGCAATAAATCAATGTAAGTGATACAGATTTACTGTGCATGATCATATTTGACATATTTTTTCCATTATTAATATCACTGTCCATTCATTGATTAAGAGACGTGGCGTAGCTCGGAGAAGTCAATAATTCGGATCACGAATTTTGAATCATTTGTATCGTAATAGGTTATTATCGCATCATTCATAAGTTTAATATATCATTGATGTTTTTTTAATAATGTATCTAGTCATATTAATATGATTCATCATATTTTTCTCATGTAAATTACGATCATGCGAATAATTTTCGTTCCGTCATAAAAAAATATAGTAACTGACATGGATAATAAAAATCATAAAGTCATGCCGTTATTTCAAAACCAAATATAAAGGCATCTCTTTTCGCATAATTTTCCCTCATAACTTTCTTGTCGATTACTAAGACAAGGCTTCCATATTACTTTAAATCCATTCCATCAACAATTACTTGCCAATTATCTCTATACATTATAACAACTCTCATTTCGCAATATATTTGATACTATTATAAAGTATCCATTCTTTCACGATTTGTATAGGAAAAACATATCATTCTCAAAATGTCAAAACGAGGTCTCTCGACGAGTTCACAAATTGATTTAGAGTTAGAGGTCAAGAAAGTTAAACCTTTGGATATTAAAGTTGCGGTTGAATTGCAGATTGCCAACCGTCCCGGCCTCGGAAAAGTCGGAAAACATATCAAATTAAATACAAATCATCTAAAGGTCGCTACTTTGCCTCATACGACCATTTTCCATTACAATTTTGTTGTTGATCCATCAGTCAGACCTCCACTTGCGTTTAAGATCTTTTCGACTATGGCTTTTCAAAATTATTTTGGTGACATCATGCCTATCTATGATGGAAATAGTTCTATTTATTGTCTCTCTCCGTTACCTTTTAATGATGAAGGGGAAATCAAGGAAGTATGTATCAGATAATGATGATGTTTTGTGAAAATCTATGAGTTTAATTTTACTATATTGTAATTATTCTTGTAGGTCTCTCTTGAGGCAGATGGTTCTCATAGGAAAAGAACATTTCACATTACCATTCGAAAAGTTGATGACGTAAATCTGGAAAGATTATCGAATTATCTTAAAGGCTCCATTCCATTTACCGGTGAAATTCAAACTTGTGTTTCATTATTAAACACAGTGTTGAATTATAAACCGAGAAATGCCTTTGCTGTTGTCAAGCGAGGCATTTTCCCGGAATCTGAGGATCGACCGAGGTACCTGTATGGAGGCCTTGAATTGAAAACGGGTTTCTGCCAATCAATGAGACCTGGTTGGGGTAAAGATTTCATTCATTTTACAAATAAAAAAGATTCTTTCATATGCATTGATTCAAACTTTTACTAGGACATATGACTATAAATGTTGATGTATGTGCAGCTGTTTTTTATCCTCACGGCTCCATGTTGGACTATGCCGCAAAATTTTTGGGTAAACGTAACATTGATGAATTAAGATTTGGAATCAATGATAACGAGCGAAGAAATCTTGAACGCGTAATTTTCTAGATTTTTAAAATAAAACAGTTGAACTTTGTATAATTATTAACTTTGTATATTTAATGTATATTTTATATTTCTTTTATTATTGTCATATAGGGTATGAAAGGACTAAAAGTCAAAGTTATTCATCGGGGAGAGAAAAATCCAAAATATAAAATCGAGCGTTTATCAAGCAAAGCTGCTGATTATACAATTTTTATGAATGACAAGGAAGGTGTAGAAATGAATGTAACTGATTATTTTGCGCGAACATATAATCGCTATTTGGAGTTCAAATCTCTTCCTTGCATAGTTGTAAAGAAAAACTTGTTTATTCCAATGGAGGTCTGCAACGTCCTACCTGGTAGGTATATTAGGTACTTAAAATCCTTCGGTTTTACTTTAAGTTTTAATAATTTCCCTCTTTATAAATATTTAAAGGTCAAAAATATGATAAAATGATCGGAGATAGAGCTAAAGCAGACATGATCAAATTTACGGCCTGTAGACCTCAAGAACGTTTCAGCCAAATAGAGAATTGTATTCGAAACGTTTTTAAACATGATGACGATGAAAATCTTCGTGATTTCGGAATTAATATCGATTCTAAGATGATGATTATTGATGGTATTCTGTTATCCTTAATTATGTTCTTCAATTCATGGATGTTTCATGAATTAATATACTAAGTCAATTTATTTATTTTTATAGGAAGAATTTTGAAATCTCCGACAATATTGTTTAATGCTAATAGTAAACAACAAAATCAGTTTACTTCTCAAAATGGACGTTGGAATCTCAGAGATCTTGTTTTACTTAGAGTAAATTTTTTTTCTCTTTCGTTTAGTCTATTTATAAAATCGACAAAATTGTTTTTTGACCATTCTTTTGTTTAAATTCTCCACAGACAAAACCATTGCACAACTGGTCGGTTCTTATTTTGTCTGACAGAAGGACATCTCCTATTGATCAAGTGAAAAGATGTATGTCAGGATTAAAACAAAAATTGGTCGAATTCGGAATGGTAGGAAATCTTGAATACCTTTAATTTTATTAATATTCAAAAATAAATTCAAATATCTCTTTTTAATTGTTAGGAAGTTCGAAATGATCCTTATGTAAATTTTGGAAATCAACAGGGGAATATTGAAGCTGTAAATAAAATTATTATTCATTACTATATCAATATTTCCTTTTATTAATTCCCTTATTATTTAAATTTATTATTTTTAAGTCAATACAAGTTGCTGTTCAAAAGGCCCATATCAATAAATCATTTCCACCTCAGTTAATAATTGTGATTATTCCAAGAAAACCATCTCCACTTTATGGTGAAATTAAAAAGGTTGCCGACACTAAAATTGGAGTCGTAACTCAGTGCATTCTTGCCGACAAATTGCGTAATCCGAACAACAAGTCTCTATGGGCAAATGTTGGTTTAAAAATAAATGCCAAGTTAGGCGGACATAATTGTAATCTCATTAAAGAAGAACTTTCGATTATAGGAAATATCCCTGTAAGTACATTAAAGTAATTTGAATTTGATTTGTTAGTTTTGAAATATTATAATTTTATAATTTTTTTTTTTTTTGATTAGACGATGATCGTTGGAGCGGATATTTCTCATCCTGGAATTGGACAAAAGAATCAACCTAGCATTGCAGCAGTTTGCGCATCCGTTGAACCAACTGCAACAACATATTACGGTAGAGTGAGTGTCAACAAGCAAATCCGTAATGAAACAATAGAATGCCTTGGAGATATGATATCTGATTTATTAAAAGCATTCTATGAGAAGAATAAAGTTCTTCCAAAAAGAATGATTTTTTATCGAGACGGTGTAAGTGAGGGTCAGTTTCGCGGAGTACTTAACAGAGAAGTAATTGCGTTGAAGAACGCATTTAATAAAATTTATCAAAAGGATCCTCCAAAATTAACTTTTTTGATAGCACAAAAAAGGCATCATACCAGGTATTAAAAACGTTGATATTAATTACTTTTGAATTCTTTAGAAAGGTAATGAATAGTTTTGGGTTTTTTTTTAGATTTGCTCCGGTAAATAGAGGAGATGCGGATAAATTGGGAAACTGTACCCCTGGAACTGTCGTGGATCAGTCAATCGTTCATTGTAATGAATTCGATTTTTGTAAGTGATTAAAAAAAAAAAAAAAGAATTTTGTTGTTATGTTGGTTTTAATAATTTATTTTGTATAGATTTGCAATCTCATTCTGGACTTCAAGGAACAACGCGTCCAACTCATTATTATGTTTTGTATGATGAAAATAAATTTGACGCCGATGATATTCAAAATTTAACTTATCGATTAAGTTATCTTTACGCTAGGTAAAAATATGAAGGAATAATATTTTGATATTATGTGGTAATCAAATATGATGTTAATTATTCGAATGTTACGATTTAGATGTTCTTCGGCAATATCTGTGGTGCCTCCAATCGCTTATGCGCATCTGTTGGCGGCACGCGTTCGACTTTATCCAACAGGTGAATCACCTGAAGAAAAAGATTGTGGTGAATCGAGCAATTTGAGTGAAAGCACATTTTCTGTTCCTCCAGTTTCCAAAGAATTAGCCAAAGTTATGTATTTTGTTTAAACGTGGATAATAATATGTAGTAAATACTATCATATGGCGTCAGACTTTTTTGACATCTAACATATTTGTAATCTAGCATATTTGTAGTTAAATACAGTATATTAATGTTACAATAAAAAAAAACACTAGCTTTTTACAATGAAATATTCATACATTAATCTCCTTTTCTTACAAAATCGTACTTTTTAAATAATCTGAGAAACAAAGAATCAATGTTTAGTCGTTAGCTTTACACTCAACAAAATAATATGATTTCAGGTTAACCATCTATTTCAGTCAGTAGAGTAACTCCATTAAATTAACAGGTCTAATCACTTCCCAATGTGAAATAGTGTTCATGTGTTTTGGATTTTATTAGCATATGTTTATGATATAACGAAAAAATTAAGCTAATTTATAGTTACGCCAAATTTGATCAATCTAAAAATATTTATGTAAATCAAGATAAATCCCAATCAATTTTGTGAAGTGCATTTTTCAAGATCAGCAACCATCTCTCTCCCAAATCTTCTATTAAAAAATTTGTTACGAAAATGAGTTTACTTTTACCTTTATTCTTGCGAAAATCATCTCATCATTATCAATCAATACCAGAAAGTAATCAACATATAGAACAACACTTTGAATCGCCTGAAATTATTAGAGATATTGTTCTTGGATTAAGTGATGGATTAACGGCAAGTTATTTTAAATAAGCTTCTACAATGTACAAATAGTTGATTAGGTCTTGAAAATTTTGATTATTTTTTTTACCTTTTTTTTTCCTTTTTTTGGATTTTCTTTATTAGGTACCATTTGCTTTGGCAGCTGGATTATCTTCTTTGGGAGATCCTCGTGTCGTTATTATTGGAGGCTTTGCCGGTACGTTATTATTCTTTGGGAAGATTTATATCTCCGTATAACCTATTTCCATAATTAAGATTTGTTTAAATCTAGAACTTATTTCCGGTTCGATTTCAATGGGATGTGGTGGATATTTGGCAGCGAAATCTGATTTAGATCATTATGATACTGAAAGACGTCGGGAAGAATGGTAGTTTATTTAATTTCAAAAATTTTCATTTTTAAAAAATAATTGATTTTTCAATGAAAAAAATTTTCAGGGAGGTGAAAAACTGCTTAAGTGCCGAAATTCAGGAAATTGTCGGTTTGTACATATACTTATATATATATCCTTGTCGATAAAAAAAGAACTAAAGCTTTTAATTAAGGAATTCTATAAATGCTTAAATAGATATATTGTCACCTTATGGATTGGATGAAGCAACTGTGGCTCCAATTATTGAGAAATTAAAAGATAATCCTGAAAAATTTGTTGATTTTATGATGAAATTCGAATTGAATCTTGAAAGACCCGATCCTTCTCGTTCTTTGGTGAGTCTTTATAATTGTTTATCTTCTAATAAAATATCATTAATTTTTATTTATTTTTAATTTATCACAGAAAAGTGCGTTTACGATTGGAATATCTTATTTTATTGGTGGTCTTGTTCCTCTAATACCATACTTCTTTATTGAAGATACAACTTTAGCTTTATTATTTAGTAGCGTTATTACAATATTTTGTTTAATTGTATTTGGGTTTGTTAAGGCTGCGTATACATCACCAAATAACGCATTATCAAGTGCAATACAAACTGCGCTAGTAGGTGCTTTAGCAGCGGCAGCTTCTTATGGAGGTGTAAAGTTGGTCGAAGGTTTGTAAATATATTTAAAATATTAGCCTTTTTATATTTCGTCTTCAGACGTGTTAACGAGAAGCATTTTTTCCCGTTTTTTCACTTTTTTTTTTCATATAATACATAGTATTAACGGATTAATTTTATCATTCAAATTATATCTTTACCTTTACGAAGTCAATTAAATGCATCAATCATAATTAATAAAGTAAAAAATGCTTTTGAAAGCATAATTTGTATTTTCGTCTGTCTTCTGCGCGGATTACTTAAACATACAGTGAGACCTCTCTAAATGCACCCCTCTTAGGACCATAGTGAAAATTTAAAAAAATGTGCATTTAAAGAGAATTTGCATTTAAAAAGAAAATTTTTGTGTGATCTTTATATACTTTGGGCTGTGTGAAGTGTGCATTTATAGAAAAAAATATATAATGCGTAGGGTGCATTTAGAGAGTAAATTATTGTCGATCCCAAGCAATTTTTTTGCATATACATAGAAAATTTTTCGTATTTATATCGCGTCAAATTATTTAATAAAAAAAAAATTATCACAAAAATGACAGATTTTCCAATTTTAAAATCCAAAATAATTCAAAATGAAGCGTATCATGAAAATTATAAAGAAATGCTTTCAATGATTTCTACATTAAATGATCGACTGGCTCAAGCAACAAAACAAGGCAGTAAAAAAGCAATAGCGCAACATTTGAAAAGGGGACAATTATTAATTCGTGATAGAATTGATCTTTTATTAGATGAAGATTCTCCTTTCTTGGAATTATGTCCATTTGCAGGATGGGGTCAAAATGAAATGACACTAGGTGGATCAATAGTAGCAGGTATAGGATTAGTAAATGGAGTGGAATGTATGATATCAGGAAATGTACCAACGTTATTTGGAGGTTCTTCAAATGAGATTAGCGTTGCAAAAGGGGCAAGAATAGCATCAATTTCAATAGAAAATAATTTACCATTTATACAATTAATTCAAACAGGAGGTGCAAAATTAGATCAACAATCAAGAGTATTTCATCCGGGTGGTGGACAATTTCGTATGTTGTCCCAGAGGACGAAATTGAATTTACCAACTTGTAGTGTAGTATTTGGTAGCAGTACAGCAGGAGGAGCTTATGCTCCTAGTTTAAGCGATTATGTTATTATGGTAAAAAATCAGGCTCAAGTATTTCTCGGAGGTCCTCCTCTTGTACAAATGGCAACCGGTGAAATCGTTGATGCTGAAAGTTTAGGTGGTGCTGATATGCACAGCAGGAAATCAGGTGTAAGTGATCAATTAGCTTTAGATGAATATGATGCTATTAAGAAAGCGAGAGAATTTATTGGAAGATTGAACTGGCATAAGAAAGGGAAAATTCCCGCTACTCATCTTTTCCCTAGGATTGAAGAACCTTTGTATGATGCCGGTAGGCACATTTTGAGAATTAGTAAATTTTTTTTCTATAAAAAAAAAAAATTGATGGTTTATTTATCTATTTTTCTTAAAGATGAATTACTAGGAATTGTTTCGGCAAATATTAAAGTTCCTTTTGACGCCAGTGAGGTGATTGCTCGCATAGTTGATGGCTCAAGATTTACTACTTTTAAATCGCTATATGGAACGAATATTATTACAGGATGGGCTTATGTTCATGGTAAATTTTATTGGTACTGGAAAGAGATTATTGTAATTTCAATTTGTATTCAATCTTTTGAATCTTTTTCAGGGTTTCAAATGGGCATTATTGCGAATAATAATGTAATATTTACACAAGAAGCTAATAAAGCAGCACAATTTATTAGATTATGTAATATGATGTAAGTCGATACCTCCCTTTTTTTTAAAAAAAAAAATCTAAATCGATATCAAATTTTTACGATTTAGGAATGTACCACTCCTTTTCCTTCAAAATACTACAGGATTTATGGTAGGAAAAAAATATGAAGAAGAAGGTATTATAAAAGCTGGAGTGCATTTTGTTAATGCTGTAAGTAATAGTGAAGTACCGGCTATTACAATTATGATGGGTGCTTCTTATGGTGCCGGTAATTATGCAATGTGTGGAAGAGCTTACAATCCGAGGTAATGAAATTTTAAAGTATAATCCAATTAATATAATAATTCTATTTTCAATATTGTTTTATCCTATTTTCTATAGGTTTCTATTTTCGTGGCCAAATAGTAAATGTTCCGTTATGGGACCTGATCAATTAACTGGAGTTATGGATATTATTATGAGAGAATCTTCTTCAAGGTATGTCATCATGAAAATTAATAATTTACAAGTTTTAATTTAATTAAATTTATAACAATTAATTTAAATTAGATCAGGTAAACCAATAGACGAAGAATCAGCAGCAGTAAGAAAAGAAAATTTTCGGTCAATGGTAGAAAATGAGTCCGATGCTTATTGGACAAGTTCAAGATTATTAGATGATGGTATAATTGATCCTAGAATGACTAGAGTTATTTTAGGATTTTGTTTGAGTATTATTTATAATGAACAAGTCAAAGGTGGTGGTTTAGGTGGTGTAAGTAGAATGTAAATATGTATAATATAAAAGAGCGGAATATTATTTAAAAACAAAAATAATTCTGTATTTAAATAACTTAAATGAAATCAAACCTTAATTCGGTTTGATCGAAAGACGATGTTAAAAGGTTTTAAGAAATGACCTTGGCTTGGTTTTCTAATTTTTACAAAATGTATTACCATTAAAAAGCCAAAAATCGTCAATAGAATTTATTTTTATCATCATTCTAATACTGTTTTGATCAATGTTTCCTTTTGTTGCTTGTTTGCTATCTTGGCATTTGGAAAAAGATTTTTTAAAATAAGTAATAATTAATTGAAATAATTTAATTAAAAATTATTTGATTTTAATCATTCACTCTTTTGGCCTCAATAATTCTATAATGAACTGCTTCCTTAGTTCTAAAAACATGGGAAACGGCAGTTTTCAATTCAGGGATTTTCAGCTCTAATTCCTCTTTAGATGCTTTTAATACTTTATTCTCTATCTCAAACACTTTCTTTTCTTGTCTTTCAACTCTCAATCCCTCATTTCTATCTCTTAATTTCTTACTCAAATTTCATTTGCTTCCAAACAGTATTTTAAAAATCCATTGTTATACAATTTTTTTGTTAAAATTCTAATGATAATTTTTAATAATTAATTATAAATTTAAATATAAAAAACAATAAAAATTCTTTTACTTGAATTGTTCTTTTTTTCAAAAATAGTTTAAAAAGTTAAAACTAATATAATTATATTTTTTAATAATTATTTTGATTATAGTAATCAAAATATTTATTTTTTATTTTTAAAATAATCAATTTTAAAGTTATTTATACTATAAATCAAAGTATTTTATATATATTAAAAATTATATAAATAATTGTAATAAATAAAAGTAAAAAAAAAACTCTTGTTTCTAATATTTTTATTCAAATACTTTAATAATAATAATAAATTTTCAAAAAAAGTTAAAATACAAAATACAATATATAGGAGATTTATTAGTTTATGCAAACTTTTATTAATATTCTAGTAGAAACATACTAATATAATTGATATTAAACAACTCAATTGAAAATGTTATTAATAACATTTTATTTAAACAACTTTAATTATTTTTAAAAAAAACTTATAATAATCAGAATTATAATATCACTGAAAATATACTTAATAATTTAAATAAAAAAATAAATACATTAATATTATATATTTTAAAAATCTAAAAAATTACCTTAATAAAGCAAATAAATAAATGATATATATATATATATATATTAGGAATGTTAAACAGTCCTAAAAATTCCAATAAATTTGCTAGTTCTAGAGAAGATTTTTATTTTACTGGTGTTATATTTACTTTTTAATGATAATTTGATAATTGAATATTTATTAAAAATATATATTAAACTTATGCAGGAATCCAGAATCTAATTTTTGAAACTTAGGATCCAGTCCTAAGGATCAGATCCCACCTTAATGGTTCTATATTAATTATTAATTCTAATATTCATATTTCTTTTATAAATTATTCATAAAATTTATTATTACAATTATTTATTAAGAGTTACTTATTATAGATAAGCAATTAGATTTTTTTATAACTTATAATTTTAATATTTATTTACAGCTATTTGGAACTATTTAACATTTCTAATATATATATATACAGTCGCCACTGGATATAACGAACCCTCCGTTCCGTAGGATTTGGTTCAGTATAGGATGAGTTCATTATATAATGCTCACTCTATATACCGAACTATTCAGTATATAGAGTTTATTATTAGCATATATATTATAATACTGATTAATAAAATTTTTTCAAATACAAATTATCTTTATTATTATTTCATTCACATGACATGTATTGTAATAAACTAAAAAGTTATCTTTTAGATCATATGATTTTTATCTTGTCACAAAATCCATCCAATCAGCTTTAATTGGCAGATCCTCAAAATCTATCCAATCAACCAAAAATTGGCAGATCTGTAGAATATGCCAAATATGCCATTTATGGCAGATCTGCCAAATCTGCCAGATTGACTAAATCTGCTATG